>VNWX01002485.1:0-12022 GCA_009869905.1 Ceratophysella communis | reverse complement strand
ATTTACGGACGCTTGGCTAAGAAGTGGAAGCCAGTTCGTAATAAAAAGTCCAAGTACTACATTTCATTCCAACAATTCAAAAAGACTGTCTACCCTGACTTCACGACGGGACCTGCTTATCTATTCAGTACGCGTATTGCTCGACCTCTCTTCGACAAAGGTGTGTTTTGATTTTTAATATGGCTTAAAACCAAAATATTATTTATTAATTCAAACGGGAGATTTGCATAGTCGTTCAGCTTCGATCGCTTTATGGCGTTACCAATATTACATTCCAATTGCATTAAGCATTTTTTTCTCGATCACTTCAACAAATAGTTACAAAATAGGCACACACTAACCTACATTTAATATAAAATAATAAAATAGATAGATATTCCTTTCATACGTGCTTAACGTCGCATGTCGTTTAGAAAGCTTCACTGAGCACATATAGACACCTCGTCTATTGTTTATAGTTTATATAAAGCAAAATTTGACAGATATGGATTGGTCTAAAGGTCTTATGGGACTAAAGCAAACATGTTGTCACAAAACCTGTCACACGTTCGTCTCGTTTGTCAACGTTGACTTGACACTGTAGCCTTTTACCAATATTTGAAAGATCATTCAGCTGAGGTAAATATATAAGCTTCAAACGAAGATTATCAATCCTGATTGACATTGAAAAATGAAAGAGTAGGGCAGGTATATCCTTAGCATCATGGGTTTGCCTGATCGATTTGCGCACTTGTGATTCGCGTGAAGTTTCGCACTAATTTCCTAAATTTTTTAAAATTTATTTCAGGTATGGAAACGACCTATTTGAAGCTGGAAGACGTGTACACAACCGGGCTTTTAGCCCAAGAGCTCAAAATCAAGCGTATGAATATTGGAGACTTTGCGAATAAGAAAGTCAATTTCCATAAAACGGGCTTCTGTGCCCTAAGCCGCCTCATCAGTATGCACATGGTGGCCTTTCATGAACAGTTTGAGCTATGGCGAAAACTGCTCGACGGTCGAACCAAGTGTAAAGTTATTTATCAGAACGGGACAAGTCCCGCCGGCTCCAAGGCCGTAACAAATAGTAAAATTAGCAGCAGTAGTACTGGGACGAGTAGTAACAGCGTACCCGGAGCCACTGTGAAGTCGTCGGTGAAGAAGAAAAAATGACTCTTTCTCAATAGATTAGCCTTATTGTATTTATAGTGTATTACAGTAGAAATAGTTAATTAGTTAAGTAGATAACTTTAATCAAGAAAGTAGTCAGAAGCTTAGTTGCGCGAGTTAAGGGAAATGAACACGAAACTGTTTCTCCATGTTTGACCATTCCGCTACAACTGGCGACCGTGCCGTGTGAGCCCAGCATAATATGTAACCGCACCAGGTAACCTGAATGCTTATGCCGAAAACGAGAGTTGTTGAAACAATAGCACCGGCAATTTCGAACTAAAGGTCCTAACTCACGTGTTCCTTAACCCTTCCTGCGTCAAGGCTTCAAATCACGCAGACCTTAAGAANTGCGTCAAGGCTTCAAATCACGCAGACCTTAAGAATTTTTTTTTACTACGCTACAGTTAAAATTAAGCCAAGCCATAGGATATATATGCTTATTGAAAAATTGTTAGAATTGCAGAATTGAGTTCAGGACATTGACATTATGCTTGAAGTCGTCTGGTTTAGTAAGTTTTTTTTTCTCTCGCTCTCTGCTGTTTATTGTGTATTATGTGTCTTTGTTTCTTCCTTGTTGAGATGTTGAACGAGGCAAGAGGCACATACGCAAAAAATTGGATGGGCAATACGATGATATTGAATTGAAAGAAGATGAGCTTCTTGAGATCTTGAGGTCCAGCTTTGTATACTATCCACTAGTGTTGAGTGTAGTAGAGATAACCTGATTTGATTTGATTTACAATACACAATGCAGTGCTTGTGTTCGTGATCAGCAGAGGCAACAAAGCTTATAGACATAGTCAAAGTCAAGAGCATAATTGTAGAAAAGAACAGTTTCACTTTGAACTGAACTCATGTCCACGTTATTATGTCGATTGAATGGATTCCTGATGACCACAGGAATTTAATTTTGTTCTGAACAGAACACGTGGAAGAACTGAGAAAAAGCGAAAATGCCTAAGTTGTCGCTTTCGTACGGATAAGGAAAAAAGTATGCATTTTGAGCTAAGGCGAACATTTATAGATAGTTGAGCTTTTTGAGACAAGGCGCGTGGCGTCTGAAATGGGGGAAGCGTCTATATTGGCCATTAGGGGAAGGTACGAAATTTGAATAAACGTTTTCACAGTATTTAGTGCAGTTTGCTTATCAGGCACTATCGAACGAAAAACTAAGCGTCTATGTACCACAGGAATTTAATTTTGTTCTGAACAGAACACGTGGAAGAACTGAGAAAAAGCGAAAATACCTAGATAAGCTGTCGCTTTCGTACAGATAAGGAAAGAAAGTATGCATTTTGAGCTAGGGCAAACATTTATCGATAGTTGAGCTTTTTAAAAGATGCTCGTGGCGTCTGAAATGGGGGAAGCGTCTATAGTGGCCATTAGGGGAAGGTACGAAATTTGAATAAACGTTTTCACAGTATTTAGTGCAGTTTGCTTATCAGGCACTATCGAACGAAAAACTAAGCGTCTATGATCCTAAAACTGAAACGCGTAGTATTATGATGTACCTCAGAATTTAGAATACAACGTCGTCGGCTTGAATATTTTCTACAATAGCGTGTACTGGTGCAGGGGCGATAAACAGCCGCCCGCTCCGAATTACGATTGGATTCCAGGGCTAATCCGCTTTATTCCGTATAATTAGGTGAAAGCACTGAGTAAGCGAAAAATGAGGTGAAATCCGACTTGCAATCCAATTAACGGAATGACATATGGATGCATAATTCATTATGTAACTCAACACATAAGCTAATATAAGCCAATGTCAATGCATTTTAAATTCCAATCAAATTAAAATCAGTCGACGCTAAGCCAAGGGCTAAGCAAAAATTATTATAAATATTCGTTTTTTCTATACAAGCTTAAAATCACACGTTTTGAACGGGAGTTGTATAACTAATTAATTTAGAATTAAGCTCTGTGGCTAAGCATTAATTAGTACGTGTACTGTCTAGACAGAATGACTATGGAGCTAAGGAAAGGCTCTCTACTGTGATGTGTCAAAATGTACGTAGCAATCATTATCATTCTCACGCGCGGCTATTAGTCGTACTATGGATTAAAATAATTAATGTTGGCATTTCGGGATTCTAAAAGAAAGAGCATCAATTAGCTCATTTTGTATGACAGAGTTTTGATGCAACTTTTAATTTATTAGTCAGAGTCAAAAGGGACTGTGGATTTTAGATTTGAAATTTGAATGGAAAGAGACTATAACTTGAGTATGTTTTAAAATAGCCATTAGTTATTATGATAACATAGACTAGTGGATCAAGGTAGGCCGGAGCCGAAATGCATTTGGGAGCTCAACTGATGCATCAAAATAAACGTTTCTTATCATTGTCAATTGCTCAATATTTTATATTATGTAAGTAAAGGCGTAATGAATGCGAACGTATACCGGTGGTCATTGTAAATATGTTTGCATGCTTTAAACTATCCCAGTGAATTTTTTTAATATTTAAAATGGCTATTATTCCAGGGCCCCGACTATTACAAAAACTGAATTCAGTATAGAACAAAAGTTAATTTTGATGTCAAATTCCGTTTTTTTTTATTCAGTAATTAAGCCGTCCAGCTTAGAAAATATAATTTTTTTTTCGTGGCGCACTGAAAATTTCGCCATACCTACTTAATTAATTTTTATTCGATTTTCGCGTGTATTCCCATCTCAAACCTTATCCCGAAGCGAAACAGTATGATAATGGGACTGTAATACTTAATTTCTAATGTTAAATGCGTGATAGATGAGCTGTTCTTAACCGGTAGAATAGAAATAGAAACCTGCTGTCAATATGTATAGTTAAAAAGCATACCTGATCAAAGACACACTAATTTACCTAAGCTAAGCTAAATCTACTTAAATACTGTAAATGAACAAAACTACTGTAAAAGGTGCCATTCTTTACTCAATTGAATGCTGAATGTAAAGTATTGTAAAGAACAAAAAGAAAACATTGTTTTCTTACCAAACTGAACGACGAAAAAGAATTAAAACTAAAAAAAAAAAAATATTCGTAGAAACCATTTACCACGTGTTTTATTTTGAATTAATTTTATTTCAATTAATTAGTCAGACTTAGAATAAACAGACTATACTTCTTGAATCAGAACCGTAGGTACACGGAACGGCGACGGAAACAAAGGGAACGATCTACTAGTGTTGAGGTTGAGCGCATTTTAAATTAATACCTGTTTTTTTAGTATTTCAAATATTAGTTGTGATTGTACTGTTCTATTTGGCCGGTAAAAACTAAGGAACTAGAGAGAAATGAAATTCCCGTTAGGCAATATTTAGCGATACGATACGAGACACCAAAATACTACGGCTTAGGCTGCATCAGTAAACCGAATCTACAACTAAACGGCTATTTTACAATCTATATTTTTTACTCATTTTTTGAAGCGTAACCCGTTAATATACACGACATGTTTCAGTTAAAATCATGGCTTAGTTTGAGTTTAAATAATTAAAAGTCAAGTTAGTTTCGGAGTTCGAATAAGCCCAGAAATCCGCAATTATCACACTTGATAGTGGGCAAACTTTCTATGATAACGATCAACTTTTAAATGAAAAGCTTGTTTTACGGATATTTTAAAGGAAATTATTGGATGCCGCAAGGATTTCGCATTAAAAGGATTTCATGCTAATTCAAGTCTACAAAATTGCATAGATTGACATTGATAGAATATAGGGAATATTCTATTACTTTCCGCGTATGTCGCCCACACCTTAATTACGTACTAAACTAACGCTAGAATAAATGTTCTTCACAGAACCAGGAATATTATTGCAAAACTACGAAATTGAAGCTCAAAATAAGGAAAGAAAAATCAAGGAAAATTTGCCGATTGGCTGAAAAATTAATTATGAAATCTCTATTTGATCACACAAGCACACGTATTATTACGCAAGAAGCGTTACCTTAGGCCAAAACTATGAAGGTGTCACAGCAGTAGAGGAATGGAAGCCCTAATAAGTACTCAAAGCCTAGTCAGGAAAATACTTCTAGTTCTTCGTAAATATACAAATACTTTGATACCTTGAAAATTGAAACCTTTTACGATATGCTAACTCAGCAGAATAATATTCAATTATATTCAGATCTAAAGTAATCCCATATTATAACGATAGACTCTCAATTCTCGCTCATTTCTGTACACATGAAATGTAAGCTTCGGAAAACAGCTCTTAGCTCTTATAACAATGGTAACTACAAACTCACGAACGCTAGGCATTTCGAAATAAAATTATTATGTATATGACGCGCTCATCGATATGTTTGGCTAGAACGGAAATTTACATACAAAAGTTCCATTTTTTAGTCATTGTAGTCCATCGTCTTGATGAATTCGACTGCTGAGCAAAACTGAGTCCACCAATACTGATCTTCACCAACTATTTTTTGTCCATAGAAACTATTGACGTACTGAATTGTGGAGAGCAGGGCTGGAGGGTTAGACTGCAAAAATATGTAAAAGTCACAGTATAAGAGTCTGGTAGACCAGATAGGCAGACCCATTGGGCCGTAAAATATTGAGCACTAAAATAAAATACTGACTTGCCTTTATAATGACAAACACGAGGACAGGTACGAAATCATCGGCAGCAATTGCTTTTTCCGCTGAGGAAGACAATAAACTAACAATGAGGGAAGATGCTCGAACAACACATTTCAACTTGTCTGAAGCAGTCTTATAAGCCGATAGCATCTTCAGTTCCCTTTGTGCCGGTGGCCATGGACATTCGCCCAAATGACTTTTTGGAATTCGCAAGTCCTTATGTGATGGTGTAATTATGGCCTCCAAGCGAATAATGTGTTCCTTCAGGACTCTACGAATTTGATACCAAAACATTATAATTTTGAAGTAATATTGCATGAATTGGTTAAAAATCAATATTACTTACAAATCACGATGCACGTCCACTTCCCCATTCGGATGCAGAGCATGCAGGTAAATTTTTGACACGATGTGTTGTTCCAAAGCATTTTCAACTTGAGCGATTTGCCAAAAATTCAATTCTAAAAACATCGATTTTATGAATTAAAATTGTACTAGTCAAGATTTTTGAAAATCCACAAAGCTTTAAGTTATGCTTACCTTTATTGCTCGCAAAAAATTCAACCAGGGAAGCAATGAATCTTTCCAAAAGCTCAATTTTCTCATCAAAAACTCTTCGACTCCGGAAATCAGCACTGAACTGAAGAACAGCATTCTCTTGAGCCGGTTCTTCCAATCTCAACCGAATCCATTCGGTAACCAGGTAATGCGAGTATGTTTCGCCTTCATGCTTTGCTCGTTCAGTTGCTTTTTCTAAAAAGTGAATGGTTGACAATAGTCCTTGCTTGGCTCGAATTAGATAGGAAACATAGTCACTACGGCGTCTGTAATCATCACGCAAATGCCGGATCACTTTTCGACATCTAGGAATAAAAAAATCAGCAATTTAGAACTTCGAAGCACGGTAATTTATATGCAGTTTGAAATGAGCTCAACTCACCCATCAACACCCAACTGCTGTACCGTGCGTATAGCTTCTTGCAATTGAGCTGCAGTCACTTGGTCCGCCCTTGAGACCGCATTGGCAACTTCAATCCGAAGCATGTTGATGAGAGCAATGTCCATACTACTTGGATTTCCGTAAGTTCCACTCTGACATAAATAAAAACCCGATTTATTCAAATCCTGACAGAAATAGGCTTGACAGCTACATGGATAAGATAAAAGATAACTTACCTGGAACAATTGCAGGTCACAATTGCTTAAAACACTTCTTAATTTCTTCCTCGCCTCGGCTGCCAGCTCAGTACGGGTAACTTTCAGAGATTCTTTGCGTACAATTTGGGAACTGCTTGGCCCAACCGACCCATTACAGCTTCCAGTGGAAGACTTATTTGAATCTCTTGTAAAAATAGGACTGAAATTGGGATCATTCAGACTGGGTTTTCGTCTGTATTTTGCGAGAATTTCATCCGAAGATTCCGTTACACCTGAAAAAGTAATAGGTAGACGGACACCTATTTAAAAATGTAATTAATAATATATCTCTGCCACAAACTCCACCTACCTTGGGCCGGCAAAGCAGAACCGGAAGGCCCAGCTGCAACATCTTCAGAGAAACTCTTCCTCATCTTTGGAACTGGAATTGAAGGATTATCAGGAAGCCTTTCCCGATCCCAATCATAGCGATCATCCATTCCACGTGATTTCCGTGCTCGCCCACGAAATATTTTAAAATTCCCAAAGAATTTCTTTGTTCGACCAGGCTCGTCGTCACCGTGCTTCTAGAGTACGCAAAAATATTATATTAACACGTAGGAAGGAAAAACGATTAGTGATATTACTTATTGCTGGAGCTCGGTCTATAAATATTACCCGATCTCCTCTTTCCGCAGTCTTGTCAAAAGTTATCGTCTTTGGACCGCCTAATGTCCTTGAACTGGGTCCAGGACCATTTACAGTATTAACAATAGTACTGGAAGTGGCATCAGAACTTATAATTTCTGTGGACCAAATCAATTAACTCACATGAGTTCTAAAATTCAAAATTTACACTACGGTTGATAATCACTGCTAATATTGCAAATTACCAGGAATTAATATTCCCTGTGCAATAGCCGGACCACCACAGTAAGCATCAGTTCGTTCCACGTCCATTTCCATAGGCCCATTTTCGGATGTTTGAATCAGGAGCATTTCCTGAAGCATTTCGGTCGCCTATAGCTTGCATGTCATCGAAAAGAAGTAAGTCTGCACCACGATATTGGACGACACCAGAAACTAAATGTCAAATTTAAGTATTTTATATGAGTTTTAAATATCAGTCGGTTAATTAATTAATTGTATGCCGATCCGCCAGATTCCGATCAGATTCCGATTCTATCAATTTGACATTATATTTAATCCTATTTACCTGAGCTTCGAGGTGTATCAAATGTAACTCCAGTATCATCGGATCGAGCAACACTCGAAGTTTCTTCAGTATCGAAGTCGTGCAGCCTTTCAATGTCATTTGCTGCCACATCTGTGCTCCAAGCTTCCGACATACTTTCGCCACCACCAGACGCATCCACGGAAACACGGCTACTATGACTTCGATGTACATTTGCCCCATCAGTTGGTAAAAGTAGCCGTCCCTCCCCACCCATCTCGCTGTCACTCGCCAACACATCCGTGCTCCAGGTATCACTCACGAGAGAGACAGTTTCATCCCCTCCAAACATTTTTTTAATTTCGAATTTGCAGAATTTGTCTTCAATCTCGGATCGGGCCTGTTTAGAAGGATTTGGCATAGGGCCGTTCAAGTTGAGATTGTTTATATTGGGTGGGCGAAGATTCATGGGAACCGGTTGAGGAGGATTCAGGTCTTCTTCGTCATTCATGGGGACGTCTTCGTCGTTTTCCATGTCCTCATCATTGAGATTCTCCTCTTCAGGTTCCTCAGCCTGGGAAAGTGGCGTATTTCGACCAGAAACATTTGGTGTTCCCCGACCGGAAACGTTGGCTGACATCATATCCGAGAAATTGTCGTTTTGATCTTCTAGTTCGATTGATGAGGATACACTATGAGTTGAAGCAGCTTCTGAAACGGCCTCGAGATTATCGCTTGTTCCTGAAAACAAATATGAATTAGTATAAGGCATCATCCCTCTAAGAAAATGAATTTTATACATTACACTACTAGTAAATAGCATACCAATTGAAGCATCATCTTGTGAAATTGAAAATCTGGTTCTTTTTTCTCCCAAAACGTTCCGGTCCTCACGTTCATCATCTTCTGCTTCGTCCATTCCGCATAATAGAGAATCAGCATCTCCAGTACTTTCGCTTGTACTCTTTGGCAATTTTCCGTTTTTCGAAGCACTTGATGCTACTTCGGATTCAGGTAACATCCCCACCCATTCCCAACCTTGCTGTGTAATTGGGATAATGACGACGGGTACTGGCTTCGGATTCTCAGCTTGCAGATCTCCCGTACTCCCTGGCGTGCTTGGATTTTTCGAATCTATAATTATAGTAGAATATTCCAATATAATTAAAGAAATCCACGCACATAGCAGAAAGTTTTAACATATTTTAGAAAAACATTCGTACCTCCTCTTCTTCCTAATAACGCTGCTTTGCCATTAGAGAGGAGACTTGAAGGCCGATGTGAAGGACTCCCGGCTAAATTAGGATTACTCCCACTGCCAACTAAGGAAGGAATCGGGGGTGTTCGGTGACCGCTGTGGCTAGGACTATTACTTCCAGTCGCACTTGGGCTCAGAGTGGTAATACTGTCGTTGACTGCTGAAGACAGCTTCACTAAAGATGGCCAAATCTCGATGTCAGTCAATTTCCCGTTTCTTTCCAGAAGAAGAAGGCACTCTTTCAACCAGGCGAATAAGGGCTGGAGCTGGTTTTCTGGTAAAAGAACGGTTCGTCGAAAGAGTGATGTCACAGCTGAAAGTTGTTCAGTAGGAAGACCATCCATGTTCAAAACTTGTTCTAAGACTGAGCTCAGGCATGTCTAGATGAGCATGGAATAGTTTGAAGTTCGATCAATTGGAGACAATTTTTGCCATGTGAATGATTTGTCATTAGACTCGATAAAAAAGCACAGCCGGGCACTTACAGTTTCAAAGAATGAAATATACTCCGTGAGCCTAGGATCATTTCCTTCCCAAGGATGCAGCGCAAGAGCTTGCAAAATAGTGGCAACCTTTTGAATAAAATGGAAATATTACAACTTAAATCAACTTTTTAGCTGGTACATTTCCGTATTTTAAAAAGCTTCAGGGACAAGGATGAACCGCTTACCTGAGACAAAGTATGACGAGCTTGTGTGCCAACGGAAGCGTCAGTTACCCCAAAAGGTTCCGGATTTGTTACAGCTGGACAGATGAAAAGTGCCCAAATCAAGTCGGTACAAATCGAGTTCACTTCCTTTTCCGGATTCGTTTGGCTCAATTGTGCATGCACGGATTTGATCAACCAAGCTAAGCCTGTATAAGTCAAAAATGAGCTCTGAAATTCCATCCACAAATGTCAAAAGTGATATCGGCAAGCACATTTCAATGTGACTCTAACCTGTCGGAAAAGCATGAACATGATCCAAAATGCTCTCAATGAATAATTTCGTCAATTGTGCCATCTTCTCCGTTCTATCCAAAGAAGCAATGTCCTTGTTTGTAGATGCACTGCAGAATGAAGCTGTGACTTCCATTGATAACGGGGTGGTAGGAGAGATATTCGTGCCTAAACACAGCAATTCTGGTGAAGATAGGAGCTGAGTCACGGGCTGGTGCAGTGCACCGATAAGAAATAGTCTTGAAGATGGTATGGTTTCCGAGATGAGACGATACAGGGTGCTAAAGGCTGAGGAGCCTTGTCTCAACACTCGACGTGGGCTGTCTGCTCCAACAATCTATTTTTTGAGAAATAATAATTCTTAGTCGATGCATCCGGGATGATACTTCAACACCGTGTGGGTTTGAAAAGCTTACTTGATGACCCGCAAGGACACTGAGCAGCTTCAAATGAAGCGTTCCATCGCCTGGCAAGGGTCCACCGACTCCACCTGAATGGAAAACCAATCATGATTATTATTTATGTATACGTGAAACACGAGCATAAGTTTCAGCTCATGTGATTCGATTTACCATAAATATTGATAATCGCCTGCAGAATTTGACCGGAAGAAATGTTCGCTTGTCCTGTTACAATTGGAATGAGATGATGTCTTTCCTTCTCAAACGTCGTGATGCAGAGTCCTACAATGTCAGGATGTAAACGGAGCAGCGTCACCAGGTCAATGTAGGACTGATAGTACTTTGGTGAAATGAGCTTTTGAGCATCAACTAGTTCCAGTTCAATGTGTTCCGTAGAATCCCGACTTCCATCGCTAGGAGTTGTGACATATTCATTTGAGAATGGACAAGTAACTTGACCACGGGCTAAATTCTCGAGCGCCAGTCTATGCTGCCCAGTGAGCCAGGATTGTTGAAGTAAGTCGGTGCACAGGATTTGAACCTATGTAATTACATAAAACGCAAAATGTCAACTTCCCGTCGAAACCCAAAATTGAAAATACAGCTAGCATCATTCTTTACGTGGAATTGACCTTCGTAAATAAACCATACAAATTGTGAATTGTAAGCTTACACGTCGATTGAGTGCTTCAATTTCTCGGCGCTCATTGGCAATAATAGAGTTTTTCATATTTCAATTTCTTGACGAGTTGGAAGAGGTCCAGATTAGAAGAGGCCATTTTTCTGGTGTCCAGAAGTCAATTTTCAAATTACTCAATAATCGATCAAAAGGCGTATCGGGTGTCGGGTCATCTAGAAAACATCAATAATTATTTAATGTTAAATAGGTGAATCTGCCAACACTGACACGCGTCACGCGTTCATAAAATGCGCAGTTCTAAATTTTGACAGTACAAAAAGCATTCGAAATTTCAAACTTACACTTACCAACCACCACCGCAGCGAAGCTAAACGCGCTTAGTTGTCAGTTGTCAGGGTTGAGGTTGAAGATTTGAACTAGGTCAATTCCATTGAAATTAAGCAGCTCGAGATAGACAGTGCACACAATAAACAATCTTTGAGCTTGTCAGCGGAAGATAAGAATTATCAAAATGAGCTCATAAATTCGTATGCTGTTGGCTGTTGTATGCACATAAACGCAGACGAAAAGGCAGTAGATGAACAGATTGATTGTAATGTTCTATGAATGGCAAATGGGCTATGCTGTCTCTATAAAAAAAATACACCTCTTTCCTATTTCCTCTCTTTTAATTCCGTCTCGAATCAGAATTCGAGCCTAGAAAGTCTACTGATAACAGAGGTCGCCTTCGCCTTATCACTCCAGAATGAATGCT
>VNWX01002484.1:0-12023 GCA_009869905.1 Ceratophysella communis | reverse complement strand
GAAATGAGTGAAGGCTTACAAACAATACAAATGGAATGAATGGAATCATTAGGCTTATAATTTTAACATAGCTCACATGGAAAACGAAATGAAAGTTGCGTATTACATTTTACGTGACTTGTATACAAACAATTGTTTTTGATGGAGGCTGACGCCAGCGCCATTAGGTACCTAACTTTCGTGCATTGAAATTGGTTAACTGAACCGTAAGCACGGTAAATGTAAATATAAACTGAATAATAAAGTAAACAGTATCAACCAATCTGACGTGGAATTGGAGCTTGGAGCTACTACTGCTAGTGCTACTGCTAGAATATCGATTCAGTTTGGTATTGGTATACCTATACTTCATTTTGGTCTTTCTTCGTATATAAAAGCCAGAAGAATCTTCAATTTTTTTGAAGCTCTATGAATGCGTCTGACTGCATGCACTGAAATTAGAAACACCCAGCTCGTTTGACATGAAAGGCGCATGACTGTCTCATCACCTTCAATTAGAATATAATCAGAATTGGCGTACAAAAGATAATTGCTTATTCTTGTATGATTGGCGTTGACGTTTGATCTCAAGCCCACGCAGTTGAATGTTTCATCTGTGGCTGAGTTATTAGAATTGGAGATGCGATAAAAAAGATACAATACAATAATGTTAGCTATAATTACTTTCAAGGCACGACGGGTGACGTAGTATGACATGAATGTTATCAATTCTGGCTGTGATACAGGCGTTTTCAATGGAAAATTATCTCCTATAGTTAGACCAGAAACCAGAATAACTCGGCTGGATCCAGCCAGATAGTGTTAGGTTTTGTTTATTCAGGCTTTGAGTTTGGGTGTTATTGGGGCTCAGGTTTTAGGCAAGCTATATGCATTAAAAACTACGGCTGTGGTTAGTGTTAGTGCACCATGCACCCTCATTAAATTTCGAACTCCATCATCAATGTTAATATTCCTTTCCATTAGTCATTCACGTCACAACTCACGACTCACTTAGCACTCATTTATTCAGGCTCCTCTTCACTGCCAGCCAACGCCAACACCCCAGTCTCATTTCGGTCCGGTTTTTAATGATTTCAGCGTTTCATCTTTAGTTGGCTTGGTATTTGCAATTGGCAAGTTCAAGTTAGTGTTATCGTACGGCAGCTGCCAGTGTGTTAGCACCATTGGATTGGCATTGTTAAAGCCAGAATCAAAATTCTTCCCGAGTGAGCGAGAGTGAGCTTCAGGTTATTGCTGCCTATTGGCCTACTCTGAGTCATCGCGATCATCGTTTATCGTCACTCGTCACACGGAATTAGCAAGAATTTCTGACGCTACTCACTCACTGAATACATGAAGTGAACTACGATGCAGTTTAATATCCCTGGGATTAACAGCAGTTAAACTATTTATTTCTATTTACATAGAGTTTATTCATAAATTCGATATTGTTTGCGATTTAATGCGACCCTGATTAGCTATTATTGATCAAATCTGATTTAAAAAAAGTGATGCAATTACTTCCTTTTTGAGTGTGCTAATTAGAAATTACTAAGCTTGTGAGTGTTCTCAATCATTTCGAAATGGATACTCGAATAAGGTAAGAAAACAACTGGCCAAAATCTAGCATATGCGATGCGATTGCGATATGAGATGAGATGTAAAGCCAAATTACGGACTCTCTGCTGATCGTTGCATTTATTAGCTGAGCAGAACAAAGCGGAATTCTGAAAGTCAGGGCAGGCCAGAAGAGAATCGAATGAAAATATGTAAATCCTTTAGCATTAGCATTTAGTATAACCATAGCATTTCGTGTGTGTGGAACGTTCGTGTGAAAAAAATTCCATTTAGCCAAATCATTGCTGTTTTCGTAATAGACGAATCAAAAACCAGAAATAGTTTCCTTTGTAAATTAATAATCTGTTTCATTTTCATGATTCAGGAAACGGACGCTACTCGAAAACACTTTCGAACATTTCCTTGTAGTCCAGAAACTGGCAACTTATCCTATGCAGACTTCCCGTACTTCTTCACCGCAAAAACAAACCCCGAAATATGTGATAAGATTTTCCTTTCCAAGTTCGAATGAAGCCACTGTCCAAGCCGATGAAGGATTGTATAAATCAGCCTCATTGTTTGCTTTCCCGGAAGACGTAAAGTTGTAAGTTTACCAACAAAGAGAACTTCTGTACTTCGCTATGATTTTAATTTAATACTTTTCTTATTAATGCGACAGAGATGGGATCGAGCATTTCACCTTTGTGCTGACTGATGGTGCCGGGAAATGGACTTTTGGATACTGTCGTCACCAAATTGATAACGCTACTGGGGTTGAAAAATGCTTCATCTTTTTGTCTCCAATTCCTTATGCCGAAGGTGTCTTTTACAAGGCTCTAAATACACTTGCCAAAATGGAAGATTTGACCACTGACAAAAATGGTCGCGCATATCTTCAGCAGCTTCACACTGCCAGTATTGGTTGTTCCTTGGGAAGATCTCGAAACTGTACGTTGGGTCAAGCTCAGAGCTGGTCAGCAGGTCCATTTGCATTTCCACCAGCATATGGAACCGTTCTGCCTTCAACGCTTGAGGATGTAAGCGTTTCGTAATATTTGATCAAAGCAAAATGTAGTTAAATATAAACATGCCGGTTCTATGCATCTGTGTTTAAATTGCAGAGATGCTTATCCGAGTTCTACAACTCGTTCACGCCCAAGTCCATGATTCTAGTCTTTGCTTCGCTCTTATCGGAACGAAAACTATTGATCACGTCCAGGAAGCTCTCCCGCTTGAGCTCAGTAGCCATGGCGCTCAACCAGATCCTCTACCCGCTTTGCTGGCAGCATTTGTTCATTCCTATACTGCCTCACAGTTTTGGAGACTACCTCGAAGCCCCAGTACCCTTCATAATTGGTGTACCTCACTCGAACCTCCAGAAGCTTCGTACAAACCACCTTCTTGGTGATATGGTTTTCGTTGACGCCGATTCAGACACTGTTCAATCGCCATTTCCGCAGGATCTCAGCTCCCTTCCTCCAGGAATCCGAAGTTTTCTCAAAAAGCATTTGACCAAGGATCGCCTTTTGCAAGGCAACGGACTTGCTCGGACATTTCTACGTGTGTTTGTCAAGCTCATGGGTAATTACGAAATGTCACTCGTTCCTGCTGTGGGCCAAGGCGGATTCGACTCTGACCGGTATAAATTAATCCGACGTAATATGATTGAGCTTGCCGGTGCTCAGTGTTTTGATTATTTCATGAACAATTCTTTCAGGTTTATCCGTCTTTCAAAACCTTCTCGACGTGCGTATCTTCGTTCAACTTTCCTAGAACTACAAATGTTCCGACAATTTATTGAAGAACGCGTCCAAGCGGGAGGCACTTCCTCAAATGCTGGTGACATTTTTCAAACAGAAATTGAGACTGATAAGCCCGGGAAGTGCATGAGACGGAAATTAGTTTCGGTTCACTATCCAAAAGCGTAAGATATTTAATTGATTCGATTAAGCTTGAATCCGTCACTTTTCGTAGTTTCTGAAAAATTTCGTTCATTATTATTTCATAGATTCCCTGCATTTTTACCGCGCCTTCAAGAAGATTCTCACCGGAAGCCCTTCTTAGAAACTCCCGGGAATAGAAATTCCATTCCAACACCATCCTTGAAACAACAGCAGCGTGTGACTTGTGACCCTGTCATTATGCGCTCATGGAGCACGGTCGTGACAGAATTGCAAGGAAAATCTGATGCCGATTCCATTGATCAAGATGCAGCTTCTTTGCAAAACCTGATTGAGAAACCTTTGATTGATTTTGATGGCCGAAATTCGATGGCAGGAGCTATGGAAAATGAATCAACTGACCTGATCACCCTCAGCTCGGAGGATTCGGAGTCAACTGAGGAGTCAAACAAAACTATTGAACTGCTCAAGAAATACGGACTCTATCACTTCTATGAGAAAGACCAAAAGCCTAGTTTACTACAATAAAACTTACCATAGTTGTGGCAAAACCAGTACAATTCCTAGGCTAGGTTCAAATTTGAAAATATAATTTCATCTTCAATAATTTTCTAATCTTTACTTTGCTCTCTTATACCCTTACACACATAGCATAAGAGATGCAAATAATTACAACCAACTGATTTAAAATAAAAATTAGAAAACATCAGTTGCTTGAAAATGTTTATACCGTTCTATAAATACGATTATTCAAACAAACAAAAATACACATAATGTGCGAAGAAATCGACAACTGTGTACCCAATCATATTTGTTAGCGATAGACTGCGTAAAATGCATGAAGCCAATAAAACCGTCAAATTTATAACAGCTATGAATCATGAATACCTATAAAACCTAAAACCTTTTTTTTTTTTTTTTTTTTTTTTTTAAAAAGCATTACCAAAGAGTCAGAGTCCACTAATTTTTAACCCAGTGTCATTTCATAATTCATAATTGCGTCCGGCGGCGGCGCGGCGTCATCCCTGTTTGTGGTTTCTACCGTAACCTCCATCTCACGGTACAGTAGATAACCACGCGCTAGAATTCAAGATCAAGGAGTGCATTTGACTTGACTGCTACGAAAAACCACGCCGCGTCGTCGCCTCCTGCTGGCTGCTCTTCCCGCGATCCACTTTCTTCGGCTTCCGTTGTTTGTTTTGACTTCCAACGTTTCTGTTTTTCGTTGTTCAGGTCATTCAGGTGTTAGGTCACAAGCGCAGGTCAGTAAGAAGGAAGATTGGCCGTTATACTTGACGCGAATACGTCGGAATTGGATCAGGCCCTAACATGGTAAGGCCAACGCCTGAGCCTCACATGCCGTATGCCGTTTGTATGCCGTATGGCCTATTCCCTAATGTGAATGTGTATCATCCATCATCCAACTTCAAATTCCTTGCGAAAAGCGCTAACCACTAACCAACCACCTACCTGACCCTTGACCTGACGTGACAAAACAATCATACCGAATACCGCCATACACCATACAAAGTGCTAAAGGCTAGAGCCTTAAGTATATATATTGTTCAAAACAACTGATAGAAATAATTATTTTACTTTTTCTTAGGGATCTCATAAAACGTTTCGAATCAAGAGAAAGCTGGCGAAAGCCTTAAATAAAAATCGCCCTCTCCCGCAATGGATTCGGATGCGGACGGGAAACAAACTTCGGTGAGTAGCATGCTGCAAGCTTATCCAAAATGAAATATGTACGTGAGATTTAATAGGTAAATCTTGAAACTGTGATTTCGTGACGGTATATAGACCGGTAGACGTTATTATTGTAAAGTACTCATCGCTGCAATAGCCATAGTTGATGGTTATTGTAAGTGAAAATGACCATTACGAATTGTTAATTAAAACGTTTTCTGCTCATTTTTTTGCAGGTACAACGAAAAGCGACGGCATTGGAAGCGAACAAAGCTCGGTTTGTAATCTGACAAATCTGCAATCCGGTCTTCGATGAAGCAGGCTAAATGTGTGAAGCATAATCGTAATCGTCATCCACCCATGTGTTTTAATAATACATCTATAAATCTTGAACTCTGTCCTCCGTCCTGGAGGCTTGTGTAGGTAAAATCTGGGAATAAAACCTTGGATGTTGGATGATGGTTAAACTTGCTGGATGATGGTTCACGTGCTAATGCATAAGCTCATCATCGTAGATCATTTCTTTAATTTTCACTCTGTGAAGAATTGTACTGTTGGAATTCAGTAGGCTGGATAAAACAAGTTCCATGTCAGTTTCACGTACTATTTATTGTATTATAATTCGTGTCTGGAACTGAAATCGAGATCAACTTTAAAATCAATTAATTGTTTCGTAGCTTAACTATAGTAGTAAGTAACATATAGGTATATAAACTGTACCTAAATCTAAACAACATCTAAAATTCTACGTTCATGGTTGGATATTGGATGGGAAGGTTAGCTACTTAATTTGTAAGTACTTTTGCTAGCACTTTGGTCCCAGTTTAATTGATCCAAGGTACAGCAGCGGCAGCGTAATTATTTAGTCCTGGTAATTGTATTTCACAATGTGGGGTAGACCGTGGCGCCCGACACCTGGGAAAATGGGTGGTAATTGCGTTAAATATTTCCAGTTAAATCGTCTCGTTGAAAGGAACAGAAAACGTTGTTCTCATACCATGCATCGGATACCGCAAACAGCTTGTGAGCAAATTAGTACAAGAATTAGCGAAATAAGCCCTTGGACGGTTCCACTGATAGCCATCACAGATGCCAGCACCGTTATTGCTAGTCCCGCCGAGTCGCCTGAGTTCAGAACAATGTATTTCATTACCTGGGTTTGTCAATCAAATTCATGTAATTCATTTGAATAGAAACTGTACTTACCCGGGCAAGCTGCGACAGGATGGTACTGGATACAAGAACCAAAGACAGCTACGATATAATACGCAATTCCAACCATGGGCAAGGACAGAATAAGTTGAAGTGATTGCAAGATGAAAATTGCAACCGAACTATCGCAAACAGAAGAGAAGTTAGTTGCTGAATTAGTACAGTATTTCTTTAAACTAATTGTCAAGTGACATTATGTCACCTTTGAGCTGTGGGCTTCCATCCGTTATAAACAGTGATTACACCAGTTGCGGCATAGTACAATGCACCCCAGATTCCGATAGCAATTTTAATACCTGGTTCTGTAGCCAGGGCCAACATTGCCGTCTGAAACCCATATTAGGTACAAAATTAGGTTGTGAGTACCTACGCAATTATGAAGAATGCTATGAAAATGTATCAGTCTCGCCTGGCATGAAAATATTAGTATTGCAAGAAGCACACCAGTGACTCCGCAATATTTGATAATAATGATATCCTGTGAGGCAAGGGTCAAGTCTGGTGGTGGCTGCGGCATTGATGGATCGGCGTACACAATTTTTGTCTTAACACCTTTCTTCGGCGACAGCGTATGTTCCCCTACCATCTTCGGGCCTTTCGGAGCCTGACCTTTCACTTTAGGAGCTTGCCGAGTGTTGTTCTCTACCCACCCGATTTGCCCCGTGCCTTCAGGGTTAGCGTCCCAGTCATTGTCATTACCCTGGTCATCCCAATTCTCGTCATTGTTTGCATTATCGTTTCCCCACTGATCTCCATTTTGCTGATTCTGGCTTGCAGTATTATCATTGTCTCCCCAATCCTCATCGTCCTGCTGCGGCTGTTGCGTCGTTGTATTGTTAGGACCATCACCCCAGTCCTCGTCTTCGTTGTTTTGATAGGCGGTATAATTCGCGTTAGAGCTAGTGTCCGGACGCTGGTTATTTTTGTGTCTGTTGTTAGTTTTTGAGCTTCCACCTCGACTGTTCCCGCCGCTATTTGGACGACTTCCATTGGTTCCTTTCGATGTTCCGTTTCCATTGCTATGAGTTTGTGCAACGTTCTTGTTCAAGTTACCACGCGACGGTGTCGCGTTTCTTGAGCCTTCTTTACTGCCCCGAGTTATGGGACCTCGTCCATTCCCCCCAATCCCAACATCTTCATCATACTCTGAGTTCTCCTGTCAAGAACATTTCAAATGCTTAAAATTAAACGAATTACGAATTGATAGATAATAGCAGGGTATTGTGACTATTGTATGTATAAACTAAGCAGTTGTACTCTCACTTTAGGCTTCCCACCATAAGCCAGGAAGTAACAATTGTAAGTATTGTATCCGTTTAGTCCCATTTCGAGCAAGCTGGCAAACATCATAATGAGATTCGTCACAAGGATCGATAGAGAGGATCCAACCAGTGCAGCACCGGTACCTGAGAATATCAAAATTAATAATAACGAAAATCGCGGATTTTTCTAATTTGCATGAATAATAAATAACATAGATTAGAAATGAGATAGATTTAACATTAGCACTCCAAGTCCTGGTCCAGCTTTTAAATAAAAATACTTAGATGTGCCGTGACCTGCGGTTTGATTTAGATACAATGAAGTGCTGATTTATTAGTCCATTTTGCGCCAATAGTACTTGATAATTAATTGGTCCTTTCTTAGCTCATATCAGCCTCATAGACTTGAAAATTTTCAATTTAAAATTCATAATATCTAATTCTCTTACCGTCCGGTAAGAGATTCCACTGGAACGGAAAGACGCCAAATAGGACACACGACGCCGTGAAAAGTGGAATACCCATTGTCGCCGAAATTATTTGCAGGACCAAGACGGATAACAGTCTGATAAAGAATGAGGAACATTCATATTTCATATCATTGATAGTTTTGTATATGAACTTTTATGGTCAAATCAAATCAAATTTCATGTCAACAAGAAACTTTCTGTAAGCTATTTCTGTTTCCTGACCCATTAAAAGTGCATCTGGATGACCAAAACAGGGTTATTCCAGCAGAAATGAAGAAGAACCACGATGTCCATATTCCAGTTAGGGACCGAGTGGCAAATTCATGAGATGAAGCTATGGCTATAGTCTAAATAAAAATTAAAAAACGAAAGATTAAACTTCAATACAGAAATAGTCTCCTGAACTAATTACCGGGCGATGTTCGATTAACAATTAACATCGAGCATTGATAATTATTGGCGAACGTAAGCTTCCATTTCATTTCGAGTCAAAATTTTTAACGTCAATGAAAATTATAATTTATTTAGTCTGGGTTATACTAATACTAAGGAAAGGATGGATGCATGTCATAGTCGTATCTACTGGCCACTAGCTGCGCGCTGCGCTAACATAGAAACCTAGCAGCTTTGCTGAAATCTGACCTACATAGTTTTCACGAAATTGCCCTGGTCGCTATTTGCCCTCTCACGCGCGGATTGCAAAGCGCATGCGTGCACAAAGCATTAGCGTTTACGCTAAAGTGGCAAGCGTTTCAATATTTAAAATACATATGTAGTGGTCCATAGTCCAAATAACAATGATATAACATTTTAAAAAATTGGACTGGTGATATTCTGTACTAATAATTAAAATCACAAAATCAATGATTAAGGAAACTTTTTATCAAATCAGGTGTAACTCACCTGACTGAAAAGTATAATAATTCCAACAAAGATTTCGCCATAAGCCACCCGTCGGATCAGGTTAACCTGTGACTTGACAGTGACGGAGCCGTCTTTTCCCATCCCGCACTTCCACCGCAATAGCTTGGCCCAATAAATTGTCCGGAGCGGAGCGTCCACGTCCACCATTGACACTTGTCCCTGACAGGCCAAGATGTCTGATCGAACTGAAATTCTATTTCATCGACGAAAAGCTGCTTCAGCGACGATTTTTGAATTTGGAACTAGCTGCCTCCTCGGAATCGGAATGGGATGTTATGATGATGGCGGAATGAGAGAGAAGATGGAATAGATTCCGTCGTCGTCGTGCATAAACCCGTCGAGTAGTCTAGCAGTTCTATCTTCTATCTTACCTATATTTTGTTTCTGCTCGTTCTATAAACGAAAAATTCCAGTAAAATTTGGGCCAAGTTTCCCGAGTTTATTTACAGAAAAGTCATTTATCAAAATCTTCTTTCCATCATTTCAATAAGCTGTTCTGAAGGACTCAAATAAATAATTTAATTGAATGCATTTTTCTACATAGCTTATCTGCCTGCAACCTGCAATCAGTCTTGAGTTGGTTGAGATTGAGATTGAGATATGCGCTTGGCTTGGCTGGCTTGGGATGGGAATTTGGAATTGGCCAAGAATGTTTACCGACATTTTCTTTATACTGCAGTGTCGGCATTCGTAAATCATGTGGCGTCGGTTGACATCCAAACTGCTACGCTGCATTCAACCCTTTTACCTTGATTTACATTTACATTTTGCCTCTGTGTATTTAAATAAAAAAAACCCGATAAAAGGCAAGCTAGCGAAAAACTTTAATTTCATGAAATACGAAATTTACTTTCTTTACGGACTACTACCTACTAAAAACACTATGTATACGGAAGGTTATCATTAGTTTCTGTTTCTGTAGGTCAATCCCATTACGTGTACCTTTTATTTTCCTTCTAAAAATCGATACTCGGAATCGGAACCCCGACGCGACCCCGGCCCCTTGCTTTTGATTTTGATTCATTGTCACATGGCTAACCAAAAGTGCTATAGCTTTTTAATTGAAACACTTTTTTTAGCCCTTAGCCCAAGTATGAACGAATTATGATTAATGTAATAAAAGTATAGCACGTTAGGCTCCAATTTCAGGAAATATTTCAATGCAATAACAAGCACTTATTAACCTTTGCAAAAATTTGCTGGGCATTGCAAAGTGAATTGCGAAAACTTTTGAAAATCTAAACTATAGTAAAAGTATTATACCTCAATTCTCAAATCCTAGGCTATTTTTCCTATGGACGTTGGACGTCTGACAATTTCTTCCAAATTCAATTTTATCCGTGAGCACAACAAAGTAACACGCTGAAACTTTTCACAACAAAATTTACAAAAATGTAGGTATTCTCGTCGTAATTCGTAATCATTTTCTTTGTATTTCGCCGATTTAAACTAATCTGTTAATAACACTGATAAATTCCTGGTTTGGTTGGTCTAATTACAGAATACGGAAATGCAAAATTTAATAAATCCATACAGTCAGGCGTCCTATGACCAGCTCTTACGACAAACTTCCGATTCCGAGTTTCCGCCAACCAATTACGAGTGGTACAGAAAATGTTAAACGCGTGTTTCAACAAATCACTTCTAGTGCTTCCCTAGAGAAATCCATGGTGAAATAAATTCACTGACCCTGTTGACTTTTTTCTGGACAACCACTCAACTGGAACTTAGCTCAGGTAAGCCTTGAGCTTATATGTAGGGTTATATGTATTTGGAAAACCGGGAAAGTAACAGCAACACTCTAGATTCTTGACTTGAGTCGAGGACTCGATCGAAGTCCGGTATCCAGGATTCCTGCTGAATGTTAGATGTGAAATCCGAAGTGAAAGGCAGGTGAAAACCTAAACAGTTCCGGCGTCATCGCATGCAATATGAAATGAATCAAGTCGTTCTAGTCTAGAACTACTCAAAACATTCAAACAATAAGGCACTGGCATTTTGACATTATTGCTGGATTATGGTTCTAGAGTTTGGGTTTGGGTTTATGCTATTTCGCAAGTCACAATGCCAATCAAGGATTAAATCAATACCTGCCTGCCTGCTATGGTTTAAGGACATATCTGCAAAATTGCGTTGACTTGACAGTTCCAGCATTTCCACATTTCACCCAAAAGAATGCATGTTGATGTTGATATTCATACGGAAAGGAAAACCCGGCAAATAATTAATGTCTATTGATTCTACATTCTGAATTCTGAAAGGCCGCTGGCTCAAAGTGTCAACTCAATTTTACGACTTTCTCCAATTTTTGATGAGCTTCAGCTCAAGCATCACTTGTCGCTTGTCGCTTCTCAATTCTAAATGCTGCTAAAGATCGATGGCAGTTGGCAGTAGTTTAGACTCTTTAATTAATAATTTGATTGAGTAGTAAGTTTATTTGAAAGACGTGCACAAGTTCTAGACACCTAGGTCTCACTATTTTGCTAAGTAGTATTCTTAGTCAGGTGTGAATTAGTAGCCGGAGATCGAATTGTGGCCAGTAGGCTTGTTGGAAGAGTGAGTAGTAGCCGGCGTCGAATGTAAGCCTGTGGCTTAGCCTGGACTAGTGTTTGAGTCGAATTGTACAGGGTGTTCTCCTGTACTAAAGATAAGTTTAAGTACCTATGTTCCCTATTTCCAAATGCTAAATCGAAAAATCTAGCTCGTTCTATTTCGCTGGAAGCGAATCTTATCTAAGAAAGTTGTTTCTGGGTTTTATAGCACAACCGGAAGTCAGTTTTCTTTTGAATCTGCATAAAAAGCGAAAAGAATTAAATTTTACTTGGACGTTTCTGCATAGCAAGGAAGAAAACCCGGGAGAAAAATATTTGTTTTTCACTATTACCACTTGAGTATCAGGGGGTTTAAAGCTCGTCCTTGAAAGTATTTTCTGGCATATCCTCGTAGTTCGGGTCGAATTGTTTCTGAAGATTATACAAATCCTCGAAAAATATTTCCCTCTTTGCCATAATTTCCGCTACGAAGGATTG
>VNWX01002483.1:0-12025 GCA_009869905.1 Ceratophysella communis | reverse complement strand
TGCCTGAATAGGTACTGCTGCCTGAATATGTACTGCTGCCTGAATAGGTACTGCTGCCTAAATAGGTACTGCTGCCTGAATAGGTACTGCTACGCTACCAGATCATCGCCATTGGTTGAGCACAACCTCAGGGTCCATGGGTAATCAAAGAAAAAGTTCCGTATTACCTCCGAGTTCCTTGCCGGGAGGCGCCTCGCTCCCGCGATGCTTCCGCGATGAGTACTGATTTGGAAATAGTCCCAGCCTTCGAGGATCATCGATGGTAACCTGAAGATACAGTCTGTCGTTGGATGTTTCACACAGTACTGGTGTAATTGGGCAGCTTGCTTGTCTTCGACCCGAATGCTTCCGGCCACCGCTTGTTCCGGCGTGCAGACTCCGTTGCGTCTGATGATTACTTACGGCCGCGGGTGATGTCGCCTCAACAGTCTGGTTTGCCGTTACTTCTTGATTGCCCACGTGAGCTCGACCACTTTGTTGAGCTGGCGATTCTCACCATAATGCATAGTGGCGGCGTTCCTGCTCTCCTGGGCATACCGCAATCATCGCATACGTCGAGAAGAAATAGTGGAGCCCTTCCCGATTCATCATGTTCACCCACCGAGCTGGTTTCGTTGACAAGATTTCAGATGAAAAGTAGTGAAATCCTTGGGTCCGTGGCTGAGCGGCGTCTGAATATGCATTCTCTAGTATTCTTGGTTGACCGGAAGTAGTCGTAGACTTCCCATTCCCATTTTCGGATCAGGATGCTGAACAGGTCTTGCGCAATACCAGTCTGCCCCGCCCTGCTGTCGGTCTTGACTTCCTGCCTGCCACGTCGCGCTGTCGACCTTCGTCGTCCGGACTTCTAGCTGTCGTTGCTCATGGGCCTCCGGTGACCAAATACTGTCTGACCGGTCTTCGGCAATTTCACAAATACCGAGCTGAAAAAAAGCGCCTCTTCACCGTTCTCGCTCATGCTGTTCCACAGGTGGTTGAACTGACCGGTCAACTGAACGGAGTCTTCTTGAAAAAAATCCCGGGCCGTATCCAGAGCGTACTTTTCTGTAGCTATCCCTCGGACGTACGCGATCAGCTTGCTACAGCCGTTGTTGTTGAAAGGCGTTCTTATGTAGATCCTGGCTACCGGGCACAAAATAGCGCTCTGGGTGAGAAAGCATACGTTGTCCCTGTAATTCTCTGCTCGACACTCTTGGCTTCTATTGAGGAAGTAAGAATCTGTTTCCCACGTCACCAGCCCCGTCGCTGTTCTGCATAGCTGATCCGAATATTGGCACGGTTTTACTATGTTAACTCCCGTGAGCCAAACTCCTCCTCCTATGTCAATGATCATCTCTACTTCTCTGACGAAGTAGTTTGTAGCATAGGCGAAAGTTGTCTTGGTCCAGGAGTATTCTCCTTTTGCCACGTTGTTAGTGCCCCGGAGATCCTATCTTATTGATTTTAACTGTTCGCCCGCTGGTGTCCTGTTCGACCCAATCATTTTCCTGCAGCTGGCGACATCCATTAGTATGTTTTGTGACGTATAGATGCGATTAGACGACCCAAAGAAGTAGTAGACTAGCTCTTCCCGCTCGTTGACTTGGACACACTCGTAGGCTTTCATTGAATTTTCGGCTTTTTCTGTGGCCGTCAGGTCCAATTTGATCACTTTGATTGGCTTATCGACAATTTTGATGTTTTCTCACGGGAACGTGTGCGGTGGCAGCCTATACATTCCTCCTAAAACCCAATTAGATTTCCACTGGGTTTGTTGCTTCTGGTATAGTTTTCTGAGTGTCTCTTCCACTATTCTGGTGATTTTACTCGAGTCCTTAGATTCCTTTACTTCAAACGTGACCTGGGAATGGTCGCGTTTCCCGACCAAATGCACCGTGCTGTTGTGTCCCTCTTTGGCTGACGGTTCTGGAATTTCGAGCTCAAACTGAAAAGTATCTTCTGTAGCCTCAAGGATGACGACGGAAGCTGAGTCATCTTCTTGCTAAGTCTGGTCATGTCTGAGCTGTGTTTGCGTCGGAAGGATTACCATGTTGTCAGTTTGCGCCTCCGTCGAGTTTTCCAAACTATCCATCCATTCGGCGGCGTTATCCAGTTCTTTTATTGCGTCGACATGGGCAGTCTCTGCGAGTCTTGAGTTAATCGGGTCTTGTTGGTTAGATGAATTTGGGGCAGGCGTAGCAATTTCAATTTAAGGTTCGATCTACCGGCAGTATCCAGCAGCACTGCGGATCCCGAGTAGTTCTTGACGATCTCCTAATGAGGAATAATACTGGCCTTAGTGCTTTGTACTTTGGCGTCGGAAATAAGTCCGGCAATCGGGCAGGCAGGTTTGTATCAGAATAGTGAGCATTACAAATGATATAATTGCGCAGTTTGAACGGGAGCAATGACTCCTGGAAATGCTCAACCGTGATGACTGACGGCGGCGCGACGGATGGATCAGGGTCGATGGCAGCAACCCTGATGAGAAACAGCACCACTAGGAACGCCCGCATTTCTAAGGAAACGTAATTTTTTGGTAAATTATATTAACATTAACTTGCGCTTGGTTGATAGTGAAAATTACTTAAATTATTACATTAACTGAACACTTGGCTGGTTAGAAACAAACTGATTTTAGTCAAAATTAACTGTTGGGAATTGTGAGAATTGAACGAGCAACGAGTAGTGGGGTTAAAGATAGCGCCGTTCTTCCGGCTCTAGTAGGATGTTGTCGTAACGCATATACTCGACTCCCTCGATGACTTCGATCTTCGCATTCTCAGCTGCAACCGGACGAGATTCCGCGGCTTTAGAAGATGAGGGACCTCCCACCTGGCTTCTTGTTCCGTCCACTGCTTTGGTAAAATACTTTTCTAATAACGCCGCCTTGTCGCCCACATCCCTCACATACTGGGCCCGGATAAAAATTTGGCCCATTTCTCTCCTTGCAGCCCGGAACAGGATGGCCATCGTATTGGTGTTGGATCGGATCGGTATCTTCGAAAAGAGTTCGGAAATGGGCTGGTCCTCTGCACCCAGGAGTGGGGTATACCGGTAGTACAGGTTCTTTTGATGAAAGCCGAAATCCTGTTATCGAATTCGCACCAGCTGGCCAACTGTTTTACGGACCTCGTCATCCAGGGAGAAGCTGTCACTATGCATGGCAAGGGTGTGCCGAACAGACGAGAGAACGGCGGGGGTTAGCGCCAGCAATAACTCTTGGAATTTATTGCGGAATTTGGGTATGGACGCTGGCTTGACACGTCCCGGCCATGTTATGTTGCACATGTCAACGGCTAGTTGTTCGATATCGTGTTTGTCTGCAGCTTGGCTCTCCGCTGTAGGCGGGCTTGTCCCCAAAAGACTTGACGCCGACACTGTCTGTAGCTTGTGCTCGGTACGATCTAGTTCAGCTTTGCATAGCATGCTAGCCATGGTTAGATCCAGGTAGGCTTCCTTGGTTTTATGGATAACTGCGGTGATTGAAGAAGCAGTGAGCGGCACAGGAGTAGTCAAGTCCGGTTTGATTTGGAAGGACACTGTTGGCGATTTGAGAATCGATGGCATTGGGTTACGTGTCTTCACCGTTGTCATTGCCTTACTTTTTTCGGAATTCGGTACCCTGACGGCAATTGCCGCTGTCCTGTACTTGGTCCTGATCTATCTGTCGACCGCGCTCGTACTGT
The DNA here is from genome assembly GCA_009869905.1 of Ceratophysella communis. Classification (NCBI taxonomy): domain Eukaryota; kingdom Metazoa; phylum Arthropoda; class Collembola; order Poduromorpha; family Hypogastruridae; genus Ceratophysella; species Ceratophysella communis. Next base: position 8,357 of record VNWX01002483.1, on the reverse strand, counting down.
CCTCTACTCGTCGGGTGGGCGTCTCCTTTGCACCTCTACTTCGAGCGTATGTTCTTCCGGAAGCGGAAGTGGCCGGTTTGTGGCTGCTTGAACCCTGGCTGCCGGTTGTTGGGCGTGCTGGATTCGCGGAAGTACTACTCGAGCGAAGCACTACGTGCTCCCTTGGATTGCTGGACCGGCTCTCGGTATCCCGTCTGGCTTCACACCGATGAAGATATGAATCCCGTCTGCCTTCCCGCCGATGAAGACAGAATTCCCTCGCCTTTTCTCGTCTTTCTTCCGCTCGCTCTATTGTCAGCGATTTGCGCCGCCTGACCGGTCTGCCCCGGGAAGACCTAGGCTCATCATTTTCCGACACTGTTTCTGAACCAGATGTTGACTCGATTGTGATTTCGGGAAAATGACGATCGCTAGCGGCCATGGTGATCGGCAAACTGCAAACAACTTCAATGGAGTAACGTTTATTCTAGCATAATAGCTAGCATGCACATAAGGCTGTCTAACATAACGTAATCACGGCAATTAAAGCTTTTTCCGTTTTGCATGCGTGCGGTCGCTCAGTGTTTGTGGCGTTTGTTGTGGTGTCAACTGATAACTATTCCGGTTCGGTGCTCCTCTCCTTTCCTGTCCTTCCAATCCAGAATCGCATTCGACAATACACAAATTAACCGCAAGAATCTTTCGTCTACTATCCAGATGGAGAACTGGATCAAAGTTATCTGTCTGTGCGTCATCGGAGCGTCAGTATTCGCAGACACGATTACTAATATTCACGACGACGCGGCACTGGTGAACAAATACTTTAATACGCTGTCAGTTAAGGAAACGCCGCTATATCTATGCTCGGATGTACCTACCTTCAGCAACCGCCATCCCCAAAAGCTCGATTGTAACCTTCTTAAGTTGGAAGCTCCGTCCAAGGTGGTCAAATTAAGCTTCTGGTATACCGACGTGTCCAAAGACACAATTGAAGCTTACTACTGCCGGTCAGAAACCACGTACGTCAGGAAGTCTTATTTCTTTTTCGGCTCGTACTAAGAACAGACCAAGATCACTTAAGAACCAGTTACCGCGGAAGAATGTCGGAATTTAGTATAGACGCAGCGAAGCAAGCACTTGGACCCATTGACCAGACTTCACGATAACTCGTTCGGTACAACCCTGAAAGATCAAGTCGAATACGCCTGGCCCCAGACCGTGGAAGCCACTGTCCAAAACTACTATTTCAATACGGTGACGATATCAGCTAACACCATGGACCAATCAATAATCGCCCCGCTTACTTTAGAGAATACCTGTTACATCAATCAAGATCAGTGCCAAGCGGAGAGATTGGGAGTTTTGATCTGGGACCCAGCAAACGTTCCAACGTGTCGGCTAGCGAAGGGAGAAACAGCGGAATGTATATTATCAGACTTCGATTCGCCCGGCTTTGAACGTATTTCTTGCCCTGAATTTCAAATCGCGATAACTAAGTTGTAAACGACCGAAATCTGTGGTATGAGATTAGGAACCTCCAGACAGGGTTTGGTTTACAGCCAGTCAGTATTGAACGAGGTCAACGGAGAAGTAGAGGTAACAGAAAACGTAGAATTGATGACGCGGACACCTGAGACACTCAGTAGGAGCTCTAAGCAGACGAAAGCACCGTTCCACCAACAGTTCGCAAAGTTGATCGGAGGATCGCACGGAGCGCCCAAGTTTAGAGAACCACTCACGACTACACGACCATTCCGAGCCCCAAAGCCGTCGATTCATGATCAGCCGGACGCGGAGGAAGTCCAGTCGGTATCTCACCCCGTGAACCGTGGACAACAAGCTACAAATCATTTAGCGTTTTCACCTGACACCATGGGAAAGCCGGTTCGACCGTTGCCAAATAGGCCAGCCAACGAACCGCAGCAACAAATACATCGTGCAGCCACCCAAGCCAACTCTGAAGACGTCGAAGTTTTCGATCCGACCAGGAACGTACTAGAGTTTGTCCTTCCAGTATCCCCGCCACTCCCAACTACTTCAACGGCGGGACGAGTCCACCATGGACCTACAGCGAGTAATCAGACTAAACAGCAACAACAGACGCTAGGAATTTTCACCGACGCCCAAACCAATAGCAGACTTCAATTTCTGCACCAATTATTTAACGCGAATATTAAATATGCCCTTCAAATGTTACACTGCAGTACCTTTGCGGCCAATCAGAATATGCTCAATTTGCTAAGGGCCCTCTCGGAACCAAGTCTCATGATTCAGACATTATTGCCGGAGCACAGATACTCTGTAGTGGCGGCAGGAGAAGTCCTAAACGTCAGGAGGTGCGCCGACGTGACGCAATACGTATTTAAAATGCCCGCATTAGAAGATGGTTGTACTAGCGAATTTTCGGTCAAGTATATGTACAAAAACGAACAGTTTACCGGATGGCTAAGTCGCGAGATCGTCAATACCCCGACACCATGTGAAGGACCCCGGCGACCTTTCTTTTTCGATGTTGGGAAAAGGGTACTGTTACTGGACAATCGGACGGCCATAGCCGTACCAATCCCTTTTCTACAACTGCCCAACGAAAAAATCAAAACCGAGGATGTCATTTTGACATCGCGTTTTCATCATCGGGACAGGTCAACACTCAAGCGTTCGACAGTACTAACCACATTTTAAATGTCATTAAACAAGTCAACAACCCAAATCGCGTGGATCGCATACTGGAAGCAAGCCATCAATGTCACGTCCTCACGGTCAAGCAGCTCGACATATCGGCACAGCTAAGACGACTAACATTGGCACCATTTTATCATTGGGCACAGTCAGTGGGGATTGCTCTACTCTGTCTTATACTAGGATGTTTTGTTGTTGCTCTGGGTTGGGCTTATCGAGTCGGGCTTATTCGATTTACCAAACAAATCTTCCAATGCCGATGCTGTAAATACCGACGTGGACCGTCGGTTAGAGATAACGTAATGTACACCGAGATGCAAGAATTGCAAAGAAATCGACAGGAAGCTGCAGATAAGGCACGAGCAGTAAAGGACCCTCCATACCCTGGGCTTTACCAGACTCCAAATAGTCCTGAAGAGCAGACTTGCCTCAACATTGAATCAATTCCTGGCTACCCTGAATCAGATCCGCCGATGTATCCGGAAATGACCGACATGGATGAAGAGCGGATTTTACAGTCCCCGTATAATCCTCCAGTTATGGAGCTACCGACGACAAGCCGGCTTCATCAGATCATTGAGTTCCGAGCCCAACCGGAAGAGGTCAGATCCCAAAAGAAAGGACGAGGCGTGTCTCGAGCTTCCACGGGTCATCACCTTCCCTTACAGGGCTCCGTCCGCGCTTACTTCATAGCGATCCGCGGACCTGTTTTTCCTGGTTGACGACTGGCATGAACCCTGACTATTAACAAGCACTATGGAAACTGTAGTAGCTACTGTTAGCTACTACATGTCGAGTCACCAAATCTTGATTACGCATGGCTCAGCACAATGTGCAAAAACTGGTTCTGAGCCAAGAACCCGAGAAGTGCGTAAGCGTGTGTTGGCTAAAAACTTAACGTTATAAAAAGGCAATGTAACTCAGCCTCGCGGTCCTCAGTCCGCATTCTTTTGGTCCTAATAAACAAGTTCTGTATTTCCTGCTAACATCTCAAAGCATTTTCTGAGTTTATTCTTTTAAATCATTGGCAAGTCATTGTCCACGTAGCTCCTCCAGCAGTTAACCCAGCACGGTATTTTCCAGAACTCGTTCGAGAGGATCCTCACGACCGGGCCGGTCCCAACTACGTCCTCCGTTTAGCAAAGGTCACCTTTCCTTCTTCCCAAAACCGAAGCTAACCACACCGAAGCGAATTGTAAGTGAGGGCCATCGCATTTATATTCGTTCTTACCCACTTCAACTGTGGGCCTACAACATTGGCCCTTCGAACCATTGACCCACACCTAGCAGATTACGTCCACTTCGACACTGTCATATCTCTAGCCTGGCCTATGTGTATTAGCTAATCTCTCCAATAAAGAACAACTATACTTACTTCTTGTCTTGGTGGTTCTCAGATTTATTAACAGTAAAGAGTAGACTCAGACTGCCTCAAGAGTCGGATGAGCTCGATGTTTTATAGGCTCATCCTTAACCTCCGCTCTGGGTTCAGAAACAAGTAAAACTAGTTTGCTGTGAACCCAGATCCGGTCATCGGCCTCGGCCAACAAATCTTATCTTAGGGTGGTTCACCTTAAGTACATCAACTGGGTTTATCTTATACAGTAATTATATCCTAGGCTTAGCACATAACAGACACCAGAGTGCAAAGGTCAAGAGTTCTCTACTAATGAGTGTTGTATGGAGACATCTTTATCTAAGTGTATAATTAATTGATTATTGCTGAATAACTAGGCGGTTGTATTCTCGTACTATAGCATGTATTGATTCTGAATTTTACAGTTGACTGTTAAGAACAGGTTATACTACACTACTCTACTTATACTAACAATTGTCTTATTTGGTAATAGTTAGATTGGCCGTTAACGGGTATCTGCCACAGGCTCCGATGTGAATAATTTTGACAAAGCTGGGCAACTCGGCTGATTGAGACAGGACCGCGAACAACTATTTGAATTCGGTTTGCATCTCAATTCTCAATTCAATCTCAATTCGTGATCCAGTTGATTGATATTCCGCAAATCCAGGTCGGATTTGGTTTCGATGATGGCTCGGCCTACACCGATTACCGGCCCACACATCTAATTGTTCTCTTTAGTATGGTCCACGAAGGTCATGCCGATCTTGGGACATTGTATTGATCCTGGAGATGCAAAACAAGGATCATCTTGCTTCAGTCCCGTCGTGCAGCTGGATGGCTTTTCTCCTTCATACGCCAGATTCCATACTAACATTCCGGAGGAGGTCTTGCAGTATTGTCTGGATTAGGGGCATTCCGCTTCAACGTTCACGCTGTCGCTGCTCATGTAGCCGGTTTCAGGATCCAACCGCAATGTTTGTTTTTCCCAATAGAAATTTGTAATGGTGTAGTTACGCTCGACTTCTTATACGAACTGAACAGTGAGGCTTCGTTGATTAACAACCGATTTTCGGTCCCTCTCCATGTGTCGTTCAGGTGAACCATGGGTTCCCGGTTCTTGCTTGCATTGTGTTGGACCATGTAAGCACATAACTTAGGCGACACATACATGGTTTGGGTTTTTTGATATGAACCCGAACGCTTTATGGAAGAGTTGATCCTTTTGCCGGCAATGATAAGCGGTGTACAGCCTCGTTGACAGTATGTTGGAATACAAAGTTACTGCCACGACGAAAGAGTTCGCCATGTCTATTGTACAGGCTGGTAACCTGGAGAAAATCGTACCGACCGTCCAGACTTGTAACGGCGTTGCTATCTGCTGTCCAGCGTTCACTGTTGTTGCCTCCGTCGGTGACTCCGTTAGTGCTAGAGATGTGGAGATCTGGACATCCAGTATTTCCGTTTCTTCATTAGTACTAAGCCGAGCAGATCGAACGTTGGGCGTGGGGGCCGTATCTTGAGTAGGCGCCGCCGTACTGACGCAACTGGTCATCAGCATTCCGATACACAACTTCACGAATAGCATGGTCACGTGCCTAATTAACGTGGAAAGATTTACAGGTTGAAATATGGAACGTCTAATTAAATTTTTAGATACATAAAACTTTCTAAGTAATATTCGGTAGCCTAATTAATCACGAATATCCTAATCACTACAAGCTTAAGCGTTTCACACGAGAGACTGGAGATGATTTTAGTAGCAGACATCAAACCGGACAACAGTAAGATGTTGGAGTTTCCCCGGGGATGTCTCTCGGAAAATCGACTCGAACGTACGATTCACAACCTCGTAAGGTGTAACTTGAAATGGGGAATACTGGACGTTCATTTTCCCCATCGCTAACTTTGCGCTTCCCAACAGAGGCTCACATGGCGAAAAGACTGAGGCCGCGTAGAAAACGCGACGTAGATTTAAGCATCGCAGGCTCGTAAGCGACAAAAAAGCATTCTGTATCTTTTCGAGCCACTAGCACACAATTTCCTTCCGGTCGTCGATAACCCTCCGGGAAGTTGAATGCTAGCACGCCGAGATTGGTACGGCAAACCCCGTCCTGCAGATGACATGTTTCATGGGCTCTAAGCACGGGGACATTGAGGATTTGTGAACTGTACTGGTCGATCTTGAGCTGCATTGGGTGGATAATGATTTATTGATAATTTGAAGTATTATTGAAGCTCTAACAGTAGCTACTACAGATAGTAATACCTTTTTGACACGGATCGATTTTCGCCTGCGCAATTGTCGCTGTGAAACTGTCGCTTGGGCAATTTTTGCTGGAAAATTGTCGCCATACTTCTGCTAATCAATCATCCTCGTTTTTAAAATTTTTAAGATTAAGCGAATTAGACAAGTTTTAAAAAAAAGATTCAACATAGACATAAAAACTCCTTTTAAGTATACAATAATGATTGTTCGTAGTGAATTTATGACAAGAATAAAGTAGAAGGTCTTTAACATTACTGATTCTAAGTACAGGTACTATTTGTTGCATTATCATTATCATTCAGAATTGATTTGGCCTTTTATGAGAATAAGCGCATTGAATTCGATTAAACTTGGGGGAATTGATTTTACTTTAAAAGCTTCCAGCTCGAATTTTCAGAACAAAAAGTATCAGGCCAAATTTTTGTCTTCAAATTGTTTAGAGAGATTCAGAACCAAAATTACAGCGCTCAAATTTTTAGTTCCGAACGTTCCGGAGTTTACGGACTTCGAGATGTATTCGAATGTCTTCGAATGTATTTCCACTAGCTGAAATTTCATATTTCGTTCTATGTCGTTAAAAGATGAGTTCAATTATATAGAGTTAGGTTTGGTTTTCCGAAACGTACGCGGAAGAATTTTCTTAACTCGGCTTAGGTTACGTTAGTATCTTTCAAACGCCCGAAGGGCATGCAAACAAATTCTAACCTAAAACCTAACGTAACCGGAATTAAGAATATTTCGATAACTATGACCCGCCGCCATGACTTTTGACTCTTTCAGCTCTTGGGAATTCAGGTAATCGTCATAAGTCCTTCGAAGAATGACAGGGAAATACCAACTACGAATATACCAAATACCTAAACAATCCACCATATTGTAAATTGTAAAAGCCATAAGCTGTTCAGTTTGAAGAAAAATTTGCCATGGCGGTTTACCTTGTGTGCAACTCGAATGTATAATATTGGCATGATAAAAGTTCTTAAGAAATAAAAAACCTCCAGCAAACCAAGACCGAGAACCTTCTCTTGAATTGCTAAGAAAATAAATAAGTGAATAATTAAATACGTATTTATTTCGTGACAACATACATAAGCCACCCCTTAATGGACTTGCGTTAATGTACAAGGGCTAGACTAACGTCTAGTCTAGTTCGTCGAGTAACAGTAATTATTGATTCAAGTGTTAACATGAAAGATTTACCAGATTTGATATGATACACATTAAAAGAGCATTGAATACAGTATTAGTATTATTTGAACGCAACTTGGACCATGGATTCTCAGTATAAATCTTGAAGCGGCTTTTGCTTTTGCTCCAGTGGTGTGTACTTCATTCATACGAAGATTTTGGCTAGTCTGTTGGGCAGAAGGATTTATTGTGTTTGCAAAACTACTTTCGCTACAGACCTGTTTCTAAATCCGAAAAGTTTCCTAAATTAATGGAACCGTATGAAAAAAAACGTCTTATTATTTTAATTTTGAATCCAATCAGTTGTCTCTAATAGGAAATTAATTTGTCTATTAAACCAAAGCAAAACGAAGAACCCAACATCCGTTATTATAATCGGAGGAGGTGTGGCTGGATTAACTGCAGGTTCCAAATTAGATGCATCGGGAAAAGTGGCCGTAACGCTTCTGGAAGCGTCAGATCGAATCGGTGGGCGGATCTTCAGTGACAAATTTGGTACTAGAGTATAAATAAATCATTGCATATAAATCATAGCACACAGAAAGCAGGATCATAAATCAAATCCATTTTTAGATGGACACTCTGTTGAAATGGGAGCTGAGTGGATTCACGGAGAAGCCGGGAACGGGATCTTCGAATTGGTATCTGCCGTGTCACCAGATTCGTTGGAAATGTTGCATGGGCTTGCAGAAAATGTGCGTTTCTATTAAAATAATGCTATTAGCGCGTCTATCCTGATTCCTTATCAAAGCCTCAACGTAAAAATTGGATGTATGCTTGTCTATTTAATTTAACGCGTAGAAATATCGGTATCGGTATTAAAATATTTCTAACTGTTTACGCAGAGATACTGGTCGGAGGCTGGGTACCAATTCATCACTCAAC
>VNWX01002482.1:0-12026 GCA_009869905.1 Ceratophysella communis | reverse complement strand
TGATGTGGATTCGGTTGCTTCGTTTTGGAGATCTGGTCTTCGCCGGAAGACAATTTATATAATATAGCTTAGAGATTTGACTGGACAATAACGGCAACCAATTTGTTAGGTTTACAGCATATTCGGTTAGGTTGTCCTAGTTTACGTGTTTAGTAACATCGGTCAGTGTTTGTAAAAGCCGAAATGCTACACACGAATTAGCCGTGTTCTTTCTACTTAAAGTCGGAACCCAAACCATTCTGGGCGACATTCTCAGAACCCAATCATCTCTTACGATTACGACCTAAATCAAATTTCAAAATGCATAATTCCTGTATGCTAGAATAAATAACAATTGAAAGGTTTACCATTCAGATTACTTGATTTGATAATTTGATTATTCTGCGTCAAACTCAATGGACTGTTTGGAGGTAAAGGTTTACATCCGGTTAGATATGTGCGACACTGACATTTGGCTAAATAAAGATGATTATCCACAGAAGCTGCTTTTTTCAACAAGAGACAAAAATAGCACATAATTCCCTTTTTGTTCAAAAAAAAATCTTGGGTTTGTACGGAGCTACCCGCTCTACTACAAACAGAATCAGACTCTGAACCAAATGGTACTACTAGTACTCGATTCTAATTCTAAGAAAAATGTAACAAATCATTCAAGCTGAAGCTAAAAATGTGTGGGTGGTTAGCGAGTAACGGGATTTCCTGATCCTAAGTGCCGTTAACTGTAAAGACGCGCTGTTATGCCATGTTTTGAAATTGATCCGATCCAAACGAGTAGGAGTAAAAGTGAAAAATGAGAAAGAAATGAGACAGTTCTAAACTAATCCTGATTACTATACATAGGTTTCAGATGTAATATCGAATCGTATTAATCTACGACAAGTGGATAATGCACCGCGATACACGCAAATATTGCCGGATTTTGAAAGTAAAACGTATGAGATTGGTAGATCTAAAGAAAAATGCCAGTAGCAGCTCAATAACTGCCGGGATCAACGGTGAGAATATCCTGTAGTGTGGTTTAAAAAAATATACTCAATATATTTACAGATAGCCCATTGATTTACAAGGTTTGCCCATAATGAAAAAAACAATCCTAACTCGACTTTCCGGTATAATTACAGACATTTTTATAATTATCCTTTCGACTTAATTTTGATCAATCAGTGTTGGTTGGATTTCAAGTTTAAATAGTATCTATGCTTGATTAATGTATAAAATTTTTTCTCGATAACACGAAATAACGAACTACAGGGGACCAAAGAGCGAAACAATGTATTACAAAAACACTTGGTAGTTGCTGCCCCGGTGTGATTTTAACTGTAGAATCAATAGACCTTCCCTCGCAATATCTAGAAGCAAAGCTCGCTAGCGTGCCCTACTCTATAAATTACAATACAAGTTGTGGCCCCTCTCCCCTTCCCTTGACATTTATGAGTTCATTAAATTGGGCCGAGTTGGAACGAGGAGACGGAGGATCAGAGCAAGATCCGCCGTATCCCACACCCACAAATGACCATGGAAAGTGACTGAGCTCAAGATTAAGACATTTGTGGTATTATTAGATGGACACGAAAGCGGAAGTGTTCCCAGGCACGCGTACGGATTAAGGCAAACGCTATTGAAACTCTGGGGTGAGAAAGTTTGGATTGCCCTTTCTTTTGCAATAACCCCGAATCATCCGCATGCTAAGGAACAATTACTTCATCTCAAACCCGTTTCTTTAAAAGCCAGGGATTCCAGGAAGTACTTTGTTGGAGCACTTGATTTTATAACGATGCTATTACTTTCAATCTCGCATGGGCAGTATTTGAACTCCAGGATTCTGTAGACCACCGGCTGTCCAAACCATTCCGGAGGTCATTTCAAGTCTAAATGTCTTAATTTAGCCGATACAACTTACGCTTAACGGCTCATATTCTGGAAAAAAATGCAAGAAATCGGTAGAAGAAGCTCTTTCGGGTTGGTATTTTGAGGTTATCCAGGTCTTGGTCTGTAATCTGAATCTGAAATCGGTATTTCTTAGAAGAAAAAGGCTGTTTTCAGATTTGGTGTTCCAGATCGAAACGGTTGGCGTTGCGAGTTGCGATGGGATTTGAGGGTAGGTACAGGTTGGGAGGAGGTGTCGAATTGAGGCTTGGCCCGACAATAAATCTTTCACGTAGTGGCTTATCATGAGTTGATAACCGATCATGCAGACAGGTAGTAATAATGATAAAGAATTTCATTCTGGGCACGTCCCGCACCAAATTGCTCTCCCATCCTACTTCTCGCTCAAATCCCCTCATCTCTTCCAGTCGCTGGACTGGAACACGCTTCAGAAGATCTTCGAGCGGCTCCGAGGTAGCGGTAGCCTGCATCACAGGGAACTGCAACTGCAAGTGTCTCTACGATGGTTACTAGCTGCAAGAATACTTAATCTTGCACGGAAAACCGAATCAGTCGTAGGTCAGAGGCATTGGCTGATCTGCCATGCCAGAAATAAGCTTTTTGATTTAAAATGAAGAGCCGTTAGACCATTCAATTTAGTATTGACTGATATTAAAGCACTAAAACTTGGCTCATCTTAAATAACTAAATTCATGGTTTAAAGCTATAGAGAATCCAATATATATTACTGTTGTAGCTCTCTCGTTAATGATTTCCCACCACATCGAATTAGGCTACAAGATTAGGCTTCAAAAATTCCGAAACGGTATGTTTAAACATAATTCTACCACAACACACAATATTGAGAAGGAGAAGCATAAAAACGAAAAGCTTATAATCTCCCTAACCAGTTCTTTCCTTATCTGTATTTTGGATCCTCAAAATAAACATGATTTAATGCCAGCTTAAGCGCATTTTTTTCTAGAAAAAAAAATCAACCGTATCGAATCTTCTGCTTAACTCAATTACTTCATGCATGTGTTTCTTCAAAATACGAAATTATGCGTTACTCCTCAACAGGGGTTTCAGGCTTATTTTTAGCTCGGGAATAATTTCTCAATTCAGAGCCTCAATATAAATCCACCTTGGCTCAGGACGGGAAACGATAGGAATTGGAAGTGAATAAATTAAGTGGTTGACTCCATGGGTGGACGCACATAACTCTGGGGCAGTGGTAATGATTATAATAGGTGTGGACGGGTGCGTTGGGATTCAAGTGTAAAAGGCTCGCTAGGGTGTCCTGACCTATCTCTCACGCGGCGAGGCGGACAAGGCCCTGACTGAGAAACCTTAACTGCCCCGTCGAGTCACACACCTCCAGTCACTATTTATTTTGAAGCAGACCAAGTGGAAATTGCTTGCGTTGGGTCATTACCATAATGTTATGCAATGGAAACAATTGTATTTTTAGAAAAAAGCTTTTGAACAATACAGGTCATGTAAGTTGTTAAATAGAATCAGGCTTTGGTGATCAGCTAGCCTAGTAGGTACTTAATCAGCACACGTGAGTAGTGAGTAAGTCTGCATTGTTGAGCCTCCATATCTGTACCTACTACGTATCGTACCTACAGCATGCGAAATTCGCTAATTAAATTTGAAGTCACATACGATAAAACGTTAGAAATAGTCGTATCCGTATATCCTATTGCATTTCATTCTAACATTACTCCACTACTGCTGAGAGCCAACAAATACACATGGCATATTATTCCACTCCAACATGCAGCTTGCCAAATGCCATAAAACACACTTTAATTCGGAAGAAACCGACGGCGGCGGCACCGGCAATACCATGTTTTCCTGGATCGTAAATTTTCCTGAATAATTTTGAACTTCATAATGCTCTAATTCCTGCACGCAAGAAAATCGATGGAAATCGCGTCAACTGTGGGTTCATGTTTTTGCAGTTATTATTTCGTTCTCTATTTTAGCAAGCTTTGCTTTCTACAAAATGAATTTCTGCGAAATATTCAGAATTTAAATAAGCACAGTGTTTTAAGGTTTGAAAATATCATTAGCCAGAGTTACCAGCTGCTTCGGATTCGGAAGTAGTTAGACAAATCTAAGGCAGCGCTGACAGGCTTCACTTCAGTATTGGGGATTTCACTTAATCACTTCACGTGAACGGGAAAAGGTTAGCGTCTAGGAGGCCATTAGGCTGAGCTGAGCATCATTTGAGGACATTGTACTGGTGCTGAGTAAAAAGCCTGCCTGGTACAAAGATCCCATGTTCCAGGATGACTGTTGACTCCCGTTTTGTAAATTGAACGCGTAGAATGTCCTGAAATAGATTTTCACTATTTTTTGTTTCTCCAAAGGAAATGCACGTCGCACGTGTCACCGAAATAAACCCTTTTTCACTAACGCTCACTTCACTCACGCGTTTCTCCAGCTTAGAATATTCTTGTGTATAGTCAGTATTTTCACGGACTCCGCGTATTTAACCTTACGAATATTCACCAATAGATTTATTTAAAATAATCAAATTCCCTTACCTTTAAAATTATTTCGAATAAAATTGCAGGTCAGAACTCGTTCGCACTTAACAAAGTTTACACAGTACACTTTTTGTCGAAGCCTTTGACCTACGCGTCGAGATAATCAATACTCTGCTGTTTTGCTATTTGCAACTTGATATGTTTGAATTTAGGATGTTGGGCAAAGCACAGTTCGACTATATAGAAGTTGGCCGGCAATTTGATGGCAAAAGTAGGGATGGAACGGTTCAATAATGCAGACTGTTTTCGTCCAAACAACGAACAGACGTATCAGGGCATAGGCATTCAGTCTGCAAAAAGTTAACTATTTTTTAATCCATTCGCCACATGTCACTCTGACTTCTTGCACAGGGAGATCCGTTATATACGGATTAATACAGAGTTGATATATTTTGCATGTGTCAAAACTGAAACCAACTTTCTTTGTTGAACTTTGAACACTTCATGTTGCATCTGCTCCAGTTCTCTATACCTGGGAAAAAACACACAGAAAAAATGAGTTAATGATTGTTGTGTTTGGTATTATAAATTAAAATAATCTGCATTATGCAAAGCAACAAAGCCTCGTATAAAATGCAGCAGTACTCGTTCGTGCCAAAATTCCAAGTCCATATCCATATCCTTTCCGGTATAACATGCAAATGTAGTGCACGTAGAGCGAATACTGTTATGTGCTCTTGCGGCTGTAGAATTGGCATTAGAATTCCTATGATTCCGATACGTGCCATTTAGTCAACCAAATTTCAGCTTACACTTCCATCCAACACAGCACGAGTCAGTCGTACAATGAATCCAACAAAGACTTGGAGCTTCAATCCAAATGATCACGCCCATGTGCGTCGAATAATCATATCACGGATTTCCCAAGGCCCGACTCCAAGAATTTCTGATTGACAACATGCACAGTTAATTTTTAGAAGAGCACGACTTTAATTCCCAGAGTTCCCTCGTACTGTTATTATTATTATTGTGACAGAAAGGTGATTTGAATGGAAATGTGTTATTTGTATTTAAATTAGATTTTGAAGTAGAGCTTTCAGCACTAGACAAGATCATTTGAATACGTGCGAAGAATATTACACTATTGTTACACACTCTCTGGTTTAACTTTGTCAGCGTTGTGCATTGTGAATCAGGATTTCAGGACAGGTAAACATGATCTCGACTTCTGCCTGGGCTATCTATATTTTGAAATGACATCCTCTGTCAGTGAGTCAGGCACGAGTCAACCAAACTAACTATGTACCGGTAAAACAACTACTGGTTTGGTCGCTCTAGCCCAAGTCAATTTCATGAGCTTGAAATGAACAAGCACCACTCTCCGGAATAACAACGTGTAATTCTACCTGGCCGGTCCGTTCGATGAGCGTTTCACCGACACGAGGAAGCTCAGGTGAGAGAAGCCCGTATTGTATTTTGGGGTGTACCACGACTTGAATTGAGGTAGTGAAATTTACGATATATGATCCTTAGTCATGACATGATAAGGTGCGGCACGGCACGATACCCTGATCTGCTCCTGGTCTGAACAGGAACTTAAAAGAACGAATGTCCACTTATTGTCCCTACTTTTAATTCTTAATGAATTCTGTGATGTAAAGTATTTGTTGCTGATAACGCTTCTACACTATGTCGCTCTCACAGATAGAGGGAACGTGGCAGAAGGTTGAGGTTGGAGGTAATTACAGGGTCCGTTCCGGAAAAAAATGTTTCGGTAGTAATTTACGAGAAGCAAACCAGCTATCTGTCTGTACCGGAGTACCGGGTTTGGTAGTATCAGATGTGAAATATGAGCGTTTCATGTTTTCAAATTGGCTTGTCGATAAAATGAAAGCGATCTACATCCGATATCGGCTTTAGTTTTTTGTATTGATCAAAGTTCAAACCAGAGCGTTGTATAATTATCGTATATTTTTCTGAATAATGAACTTTAAATGACAACATTTATTCCTAAAGGAATTTTGGAAATGGAAATATAGAAGGTCGGCCGTAAATATGGTGTTACGAATTTATTTTGGTTATCGCATACAATTGAAGCAAGCTTCGCCTTCCAATACTAGCGACAACAAGCCCTGATATTTATGTTCCAAACATGGGTAAACACATTTGCACAAAAAAGGAATGCTTTCCAAAACTGAATACTTGGTAAAAGTAACAAAGTTCATCAAGTACAAATTTTTGGCTCCCTCACTATTTAGCTTTCATTTAAAGGGAATTCTAGCCAAAAATGACCTAGATTTCTTAAACCCCGATTTTGAGCAGAACTTAACTCGTTTCTTTTCAGTATGGTATGGTACGACATTACTTGAGTTGGACTACATGATGTTTCCCTGGTTAGCAGGGCGAAATGGGCGGATGTGGGGTGTCTATGCTTTGATGAGTGAGACCGCGTTACAACAATCTGCCTGAAACAAGTCGAGCGTGTAACGAGATAAACATATCTTGGAGTCTAATGATTAGTACAACATTTCGCAGGATTCAATTACTAATTCAAAACAGTCCTGAACCTGAACAGCAAGTGGCTCTTTGTCCAACTCCAACTCGTCTTTTAACTAAGCTCATGAATTTTGAATGCTACCAGAGCCGCTGTGGTCGGAAAGGAGAGCCTAATTAAGATTCTGATTTCGAAGGATTCAAAGGCTTCCGGAGAGAAAGTGTCGTGAGACTTACGGGACGGTCAGGGAATTTAGGTCCGGTTTCGGTTTCAATGTTGATTCGGAGCTTCTGAGTGCACGTGTTTCGAGCGTTGCGGTAAGGAGCAGGGATGGACGTATGAGCGAGACAGAGCCGGGAGTGGAACTGGTGGCGGAAGACCCGGGTCTCCATTTGTCTTTGGAGTCAGTCTTTGACTAATACCCGATTCTGCTTGAGAAGTGTATTGGGCCTTTCCCAAACCCCTGTTTTCGTCTTGACTCAGCCGTTCTAAGTACTACTTGCTTGCGCACATGGTAAAAATACAAGTTTGTCGACGAGACATCGAGCCGGGTGACGCTTGATCTGCTGAAGTAAAGAAAGAGCAGGAAGAACTTCATCGGAAGGAAGCACATTGCATTCCATTCCAGGAAAACCCGGCGGAATCCAATGGGGACGAGATCTGAAATGTGTACACCTTCTACGTGACCTGTCTAGGGAAGAAGCTGGCTTTTACCCCGAATGAAGCACCACAACTTGGTATACTCTTCCCTTTGTTTACACTAATGTCTTCTGAGTTCTATTTCTTCTTTTATAGCGTGTACACAACGGATCCCAAAATACGATTCAATGGAAACAGAGTGCACAGCAGTTTTGAAAAACAGGAGTGTCACCCAAGACCCGGAACTAAAGCAAAGTCGTGCCAATCCGGAAATCAATCCAAGTTGAAATTTCAGATCTTTCCTTCCAGGTTTACTTTGCTGTCACTTACATTATTTAAACCGTCAAGGCTGGTTGACAGTTGCTACATGTATCGGTGCGCTAAGCAGGTGAATCATTTTTAATTATAACTAACTTTACATTTAGGCGCTGCCATGCTTTCAGATCTGTTGGACGTTGGACTGTGAATTACAATTATCCTTGAATATTAGCATCTAACTTTCACCCTGGTGGAAAATACTTTCTCTCGTTTTGTACGGTTTAACCCGTAAAATAAGAATACTTTCGCTTTCGCATCTCAATGGGATCAGTGTGCGATCCATTTCATTAGCCTACTGTGAAATAAAACGCTTTGTATTCATTAGAAATTAGAATGACACAATATAAAATCGTGCGTGATTGCACATACACTTTGGGTGCACAAGTATTTATGAATGAACTTCAGAAATATGACCAGTTCTTTTGAAGCATTTCAAGCTAGAGCTTCCGTGAACTCTAAACGGCAATTATTTATTTCGCCCAATGATGCAAGTTATAAAAACATTAAAATGCACAAAATATCGAATAAAAACTACAAAATGCGACTGTTAGTTTCGACACTAGTTAACTTATGTAAGAATTAAGCATATAAATACGTAAACAAGAAGCCTAACATCAGCGTAAAACGTAATAATAAATGTAAAAGTTGCCTATTTAAATATAGTGTACCAGATCGTTTATATTACAAAAGTCCAAATTTGCTCATCGAAGGAGCCTATTTACAGTTACAAGGTAACAAGACAGAACATAATTTTCAATTCTCTGCGTTTTGATTCCAATACATTGCTGTGACATGGCGGGTGGCCACTACAGAATTGACCACTTCAAATTCTACAGTGAGTTTGGTTTTTTTCATTGCTCACTAATCCGAATTATGAAGCCGGTAACTCAAAATTATAAATTAACGAGCTTCAAGTTCCTATCTCCGTAACAGCGTTACTAAAAATCTCGTAAATGCGAGGTCTGTTCCGAATGAACTGAAGTTCAGTTTGATGTGCCTACTACTGTGAAAACCTGAATGTTTAATTTTCTATTAAACTTTTGCAGAGACAATACAGATAATCGAGTTAATAATATTTACTTATTTATATAAAATTATTCTAATCCTAGTCATGATAGTCCAATTCGAAACTCGATGCGGCATGTTGTGTTTCCCATGCGTTTGCAACTAACGGGTCACAACGTAATAAGTCGACTGACATGTCAGTTATCCATTCAGTCTTATAAATATTGCGTAAATAAATTTTAAAAAATTTAACAATAGGGAACAGTCCACGCTTAACTCATTATGAATGCCTTATATTATAAGGCTAAAGATAAGTCTTCATCAATTTTTAGGTAAGTAAATTAGAAAATGAAAATAATATACGGTAAAGAATCGATAGTAACTTCACGCCGGCCAAATCCGTACAAGGAATATACTCATAGTAAGCAACCAGAGAGCATTGATAGATACCAAGGTGCATGTCATGAAATCTAAGATACCTAATAGACTTCGAAGATCTGCACTGCTCAGGTTGAACTTGAATGTCGAACTATTTACTAGACCATCTCTGCTTGCTTAGCTGACTACTTACGCTGCTGTTTGCATGCTCATCCCGACAGAAAACGTATAATCTACACAAAATTATTTGGTAAGTTCTCATTTAGCCTAACTGCACACTATAAAATTCATACTAAGAAGATAAACATATAATTTACACAAACACGCATTTCACCGAACACTATTGATTTCTAGCGTAACAAATACTTAATATTTCCAGATATAAAAGAGCTGCATGCTCCAAACACTGCACAATAATAACAACAATATCTTGTCATTCAGTCTGGGCTATCAAACTACAGTCACTGCTCAACCTACACAGAGATTCCATAATTAGCCACTACCCACTACAGGAAAAATTACGGAATTCAAAAACATGGTTAAAGTTTTTCTGAAAAAGTTGAAGATTTGTATTTCAACATTTATTTAAAAGGAAGTACATCATCAACAGAACATCTAACTCGTCTGTCGCCAATTGAGCGCGGCACGATTGAGCACCGTGAATGGAGCGCCAGGCTATATTACTGATTAAATATATGTTTCTGATAGTATTTTGGTTAGGTTATAACGTACTAAATGCCACTGGATTCCACCGGTTGTACAGTCTAGCCCACACAGGGTTAGAGGCTGTGGTTGAGCTCAATCGACGGTGCTCAATCTGGCCCGAGCTCAATTGCCGATGCTCAATTGACGTGGGATTCATATAACTTAGGTAATTTCTTTGGAAATATCGCCTAAAGTTCAACATAAGCTTTAACATTTTAAGAGTAGATACACAATTTTCAAGAGCTCACTTCATCCGACAAATACCATAAGCTGAGTTTTGAGAACAAGAATTGCACAATAGTTACGAGGAAGTTCAAATCCGGAAACAGACAGTAAAGTTGAGTTTTACAGTTGAAATATTCGACTGTCGAAACAAACCGGAATACGCAGAGATCGTTGAAATTATTGGCAGTTCCGTAGATTTAGTTCATGAACACTGGCCAAACGTAAAGAGTTCCAGAACTTGCATCCCGGATGGTTACAGTTTCCACTTCTCCTTCGCGAGTGGGATAGTTCAAGCTGCCCTGGATTTGAGCGGCTTGAATGGCCGAAACCGTTCTGGTCTGCTACACTGGCCAAACATAAAGAGTTCCAGAACTTGCATCCCGGATGGTTACAGTTTCCACTTCTCCTTCGCGAGTGGGATAGTTCAAGCTGCCCTGGATTTGAGCGGCTTGAATGGCCGAAATCGTTCTGGTCTACCAATACCAAAAATATAAAATATGAATTAGTATACAACAATTAGATATAATCAAAGAAATGAAGTGTTAAATTATATGCATCTCACCTGAATGACAGTTGGATTCGAAGATCTAGCTTCAGCTTCAGTAGTAATGGAGTTAGTAGAGACCGGTGGATCACTGTCTACCGTAACCAATGTCTCTCCAGCTTCGTCAACGGCCACGCTTTGTCCTGAATCCGCTGCTATAGTGATTTGTCCATCGCTCAACATTGCCACTTGTATTGTTTCTCCATCACGGATGCTGATATGATGCGTGCCCATTGTAATAATTTGCTGTTCCTAGAAATTATTGAAAAATAAAATATCAGTTCAGTGCCCAAGAGTAAATGATGCGGACAGAATCAGAATATTCTATTAAGTGAGTAAATGACAAAATAATATTTACGTACATTATTGCTGTTAGCGTTGATGATTACACTTTGCATATTACTACTTGTGGAATTGTGTACTCCTCTGTTCTGTTCCCGACTATGGGACGCCATGTGTCTCTTCATATCAGATCTAACACGAAAGGGTTTTCCGCAGATCTATGTAAAAGTAACCAGTAGAGATTGAGTTACTAATTATTTGTTTCCATAGATGTTAAAACTAAAATTTTTAAACTCTTACCGAGCAGGAATGAGGCTTCTCACCGGTATGAATTCTAGAGTTAATGAGTTTGGATAATTGATATTGTAATATGTAAGTCAAGTAAATGCAATTAAATAGATCAATATCTCCTCACCTGCGATGATTTTGTAAGTAACTCGACGCCCGGAAGCATTTCTCACAGAACTCGCATTTGTAGTCTCTCTAAATTTCATAGACACGGATATTAATAACAATAAATATCTACAGATATATTTCCAACCTAATTAAAAAGTGAAAGATGATAGGATAGCTCAAGATACGTACCTCCTGTGTATGAATGCGCCGATGCACAATCAGGCTATATTTCCGTGCAAAATCCTTTCCGCAAAATTCACACTAAAATTTTGGCAAAGTTTAGGCTTAAGTTTAGTTAGACCTAAACAAATCTTGCGGAATATATATACTATTTAAAGAAATAATTCCAATACATACTTGATATTGTCTGATTTCGGAATGAATGGAAATCATGTGATACTTCAAATCACCTGAGAACCAAGGAGTCAATATACATCATAGAAAACATTTAATGCAGCTAGCGGCGAAAAAGTAATTTATATTAAACTTTACCCCACTGTCGAAAATGGCGGCCGCATTGTTCGAACTCACATTTGTATGGCTTCTCACCGCTATGAAGACGCATATGAACCTTGAATAGAAGTTAACATATCTATATTATTTCACAGATCACGAGCACATATAGGCTCTTATTCGCGCAAATACCTTTACTTTGGACTTTGGAATTATGATTTAC
>VNWX01002481.1:0-12027 GCA_009869905.1 Ceratophysella communis | reverse complement strand
GGCCTTCCTCTTCTAACACTTTGAATGAAAATCTAATAGCTGCTATAGAAAGAACCTTTCGTCGCTGGTCAATTCAGCTTCGGGAAATTTGGTAGAATTTTATAGGCCGCTTTTGATGTGTTCTGCAGATAAACTGTATTGTGCTGCAGGTTTTTATTAGTTTAAATTTGATAGATCTATATACTAGATCTACAGAAACATAAATTCTACTATGACGAATCGGTGAAAATGTCAATTTGTAGAGTCCAATACCCAGGTTATCTAAATTTGCTTGAAGATATACACACATATTTTTTACTCAAAACTGACAGATAATCAAACCCGCAAATCAGCATAGTTGTTTGACTCTGCATTTTTGCAAGAAGTTGACATGCTTGAGCCTTGCCTTAGCTTGTATCCCCAAGTCGCGCTGACCATGTGCAATTGCTCTGGTACCCCACCCTAACCCTTTGTACGCTAGACGTAATTCAGCTTGTACTTGGAATTGGGACCAACTGCATCCTACTGTGTAGAAATTGGGAAAACGGAAGACGAAAATTAGTTTGTAGAGTCTTGTCAAATGTTGAGAGCTCTTTAAATGCAGTCCGCATATCATGCCTTTGTCTGACAATGAGTTTCAACGAGATCATCAACATCCCAATAATCATAACCATCCTCGTTGCAGTCGCACAATAGGACTGGACCGAAGGACTAATATCCAACGACATGACATGAATAGGCTGCCGCTCTAAGCTGTCAGGTACTCACCACCATTAGTGACACGTTTCGAAAGGCAAAAAGCATACTAGTATTGCACTATAATACTGCAGTTTATCAGCGAAGCTCTGTTTCAACGTTGTCTGCTTCTTTAAATTAATCGTCCGTATGTGTAAGAAATATTGGAAGATAAGAATATTTCAAGGGGATCGACTATTCCATAATTTTAAACCATTTAAGTAATTCAGTGTTAAAAATTCGGAATATCTTTCAAAACTTAAAATTTACCCATGCCAATGAGCAAAGCTGTAATTTTTTAAAAGTTACTCAAATTTGTTTAGTAAATATGCTTAAATTTGTTGGTAAATACCGTAAGGTTAATTACGTGTTTGCCTGTTACCCGCAACGAAAGATAAAACGTCCGGCCGGGGTCTATTTAAATTAGCTTTGATAAAACCGTAAACAGGACGCATTCCAGCCTTGATCCTCGGCTCTTATCAGGAAAGCAGTAGTTTTTGAAAGTGGGTTTCATGACGGAAGATCATACACAATTGAAGAGATTGAAGAGGAATGAGAAGTTTCCATTAAGAACGAGCAAGAGAGAGCCGTGGGGCACATTAAGAGAAACTTGATCTTCTCCTTTCTCCCTTCACTAGTCTCCACTCAAGGCAGCCTAAACCGCCCGGGACCAGGAGCCAAGAAGAACCCCAAGCAAAGTCTACGTCAGGATCAGAGTGAAGCATAACCGCAGCAAAACTTTCCTCTTCTGGTTTTGATCTCAAGAAGAACCCCAAGCAAAGTCTACGTCAGTATCAGAGTGAAGCATAACCGCAGCAAAACTTTCCTCTTCTGGTTTTGATCACAGTCACACTTATTACCAAAGCACGGCGAAAGCACCCAGCCTCATTTTCCCTCCCTACTCATTTAAGAAAGTCGAGAGCGCTGTAATGGACTTTTTTTTCAACAAGAGTTCCACTTTCATGGTTAGACTACCATCCTCCTCTGCAGCCGCATCGAGTTTTGGGTGAAGGCCCTGGTGGTTTCTATACACTTGCCAAAAACGACTAACTTAAATGTAACACCGATCTCAAATCTCAACCTGCGTTGAGTTATGACGGGAGTATTTTGGAGAAAGGCAAATGCTCGGTGTCGTTGACGTTCTCGATGAGAATAAGGCTGGAAAATTCGATAAACTGCAGCCTCAATGTGTAGCAGTGATCGAATTGTTCGAATTCATGTTACCTGATTTTTGTGTAACTAACGCCGAAGACTTGTGATATGAACTGTAAAATTTAAATATTGTTTAGAAAGGCAAATGCTCGGTGTCGTGGACGTTCTCGATGAGATTTAGGCTGGAAAATTCGATAAACTGCAGCCTCAATGTGTAGCAGTGATCGAATTGTTCGAATTCATGTTACCTGATTTTTGTGTAACTAACGCCGAAGACTTGTGCTATGAACTGTAAAATTTAAATATTGTTTAACCACTGCGACAGTTTGTCCGCAAATCTTGATGAACCGCACAAGTGCATGACTCAACTTTTAACTGTAGCTTTCTCCTTTATCCGGACTGCAGTATAAAGTTGCTGGGAACTAAGAGCATTTCACAAGCTGCATATTATTATGGAGAGACTGCGAGGTCGAGAATGAAGATGAGAGTAAGATGTGTGACATTAAACCAGATTTCTAAATGACTCTGTCAAAATTTCCCATAAAGTATTCCAAACGCGTGTTAACTGTAGCTTCCAGTCCATTCCAAACTCTCTCTGTCCCCTTTCACCATCTGGCCCTCACTTCAACAAAGTTTTCTCTCTTCTCAAGATCATGAATAATAAACTACTCATTAGGTATTTACTGGAGAACGCCGACCAGCGGATCTCTTAATATTTCAGTCTCATTAAATCATAAATGGTTAGAAGAAATTTCACTAGTCAAATGTATAAAATACGGAATGATTTTCGTCCATTAGTGCCGGTCTGTAAGGTCNATGGTTAGAAGAAATTTCACTAGTCAAATGTATAAAATACGGAATGATTTTCGTCCATTAGTGCCGGTCTGTAAGGTCTCCGCTGCGGAGGAGTGCATCATGCAGGCCATCTTGGTTGTTAAATCCTGGGAACTGCGGCAGCAACATGTACTTTGCTTAACGCGTCTGACCTTCACCATTCACCACGCGATCTCTTAAAACTATTTTGTAGTAAACAACTTTGAACTTAAGAAGTAAACACATTAATTTGTCAAATTTGACAAGTCTCCTCTATAAGGTTTCAAGCACAAGCTTGCTATGCCTGTAAGTTTATAAAGAACCCAAATTCTTTGACCGTGAGAATTACTTATATTGATGAAATTATGTTCAGGAAATTTTAACTTAAACATGTTTATGTTTATACCAAAATTTTAAACAGCGAGCAACAAGATAGACTGTACTTTTTTTGCTTCTGAATTATTTATTCCTACAAGTTTAAAGTCCGACTGGTCAGCTTCTGACCGGTTGCTAATTAGAAAAGAAAACTGTACATTGAATGTTTATAAGTGAGATGGATGTTGTTGCACGTTTATCTAGCCTTAGTCAGCCTAGGTGCAGTAAAATACCGATTCTAAGCAAAATTATCAAGCTTAAAGTCGGGTTTACAAACCATTAAACAACGGTACCAAAACCAAATAGCGCTTAGATAATGCCTCAAATACAAATAGGTAGGTGCTGTCAGAGCCAAGGCCAAATTGGCCTGACATAAGCTCCACCGGGAATTGACCACGGCTGCTAGATTCTATCTTGGGGTAGTAGTTCCCACAAATTATATCGACAGAAAGAAAGGAAGGTGGACGAAAGTCTCGACCTTCTCAACGATCATATTTCCTATTAGCTTGTGAGAGTGAGGAAACGGGCTCTTGTCTAACACTTCCTTCTTTATTACAGGAGATGAGGTTGATGAAAGGATGTGGGACCATATGGGAAAAGAAGGCCGAGAAATCAACTTGACACGCGGAGCGGAGGGGAGCGAAACGCTTCTTTCCAAATTGCATGGGAGTCCTGGCATTATCTTGATGGGTGTATTGATATTTATGGCGGGGTTGTGTCTCGTGGGCTTGCTGTGCTACCTCGTCAGACGAGGCCAAAGAGCTCGCCCTGTCAACGTCCATCCCCGCCCAGCCCACAACCACTGAAACCACTCTCACCCACACTTCTGTCAGCATTACGACCACAAGTTGATGGAATTAAGAAATGTAATCTACTGCTAGCCTCTGTCCAAACACTTGCACTTGTGTCCAGAGCAATAGTCCTAATGAAAGAAAATGGTTCCTATTAAATGTAAACTACTGGTGACAAGTTGAGGGGGTTATCGAAAAGGCATTTGACATGGAGTCTCCACTTGCCTTTCTCTCTAGAAACACAAATTGACAAAGGGATGGCCGGCTACTTCCACGACGCTTAATTTTGTTAGAAAGTACAAATTGAAGATAGGGGAGTGGCAATTAAAATTAGTCTCTTGAATTGCCCGAATTCTTTAAATCGTGTACTAAATACAAATAGTATGGCTTTCAGGAAAATATATTTGATCTTGTACAGCTTCTGCTTCATAATGTAAACTTTTAATTGTTCCGAACTCGGATCTGTTTAAATTGTCAAATCTTGGCATGGGAATCGGATTTTCACTGAACTTATTCATTTTAATTGTTTGAAACTTTATACTGTGTACCTACATAGCATTATGTTTAAGAAGCGTGTTGATTGCAGTAATATACCCAAATCAATGAAAACTTTCTAAAGAACAGATAATAAAAATATATTTGCTTACATTTTAAAATAAGGCCTTGATGTATCGCTTTAAATTTCTGGTAATTATTGGTGCGTCGTTTTGAATCAACACGTGCTATTACATTTTATAGCCAATAGCCCATTGTAATTTATATAGCTAAAATGTTATACTATGATTAAATGAAATAAGGAAATAAGCAGGGTTAGTAATAAGTATTTTTATGTCAAACGATTTCATCACGTTCTATTCTATAATTTCAAAAGTGGTAAACATACGACTCTATAAATAAATTTATGGCAGATTTTCTATTCGCTTCTATTAATTTCATCAAAACTTGAAAGTTTAATTTAATCTTAAGCCTGTCAAAGTGTACGTCCATGCTTTACTTTTGAAGATATCAATTGCAAATGCCGAATACATTCCCTACCTATTCCAACTCGAACACCTCCTGGGTTTGGATTTTCTGGAGAAAGCACTGGACCGAAAACTGAACAGCTTCTTGCATTTAGTGGAAGTCAGTGGTTATAAATCAGAAGGCAACAGCTGCAGAGCAATACCAAGCCAAGTCTCTTTTTTCCTCTTTCCGGAGTCAAGTCTTGAATAAGTGTGGGCATAGTTCTGGCGAGTGAATCAAATCGAAATTAATGTTCCTATTCGATGTTTCAAAGACCATTTTCTCCACCCCACACTCCGAATTCCATTGAACCGATGGGAGTTGCCCATTGCCCACAATCTGGCTGGAGCTATGTGCCCCACGCATAAATATATACCTGGTGCATTCGTGGGCGCTATTCAATTTGCAAAAATTCTGCGAATTGCTTCTTCCTAAATTTAACAAAAGTCCAAAACCGACATAAAGTTTGTGTTGTTTTTGTGTTTCACGCAATGCGTTTTAGAAGACCTTGGTCAAATACCATTAATTTTTAACTATCCATTTCAGCTGACCTAGCTGAGCGTGATCAAAGAAACATTCCATCTTTTATACACTATCATGCGATAATGTTCCAAGAAGAAGTAAAACTTTTCTAGTTTCCGGAAAAGCAATCAAATTGACAATTTATTATATAAAGCCCATTCCAATTATTTACGTTACTTTTTCGGAATTGGTTTTTGGTTTCCTCTTGATACTCATAAGGCTCTGTTTTATGTGTGCTGCTGTTGTGAAGGCGAGATGGTATTTTTATGCATATAGCGCTATAGCTAGAAATGCGCTTTGTTTGTACATACAAGTTGGCAAAAGTTTTCTTTCAAAAAATGATTATCACCTTGAGATTTGTGCAATTTTTCTCAGTCTCTGTCTGCTGCTCTTCTTCTTATGTAGCGCTTCCAAAAGTTTGCCAATAACAGAATGAGTTTGGACTGGAGAGGGCAACCCGGAGAAGCATTGCATAGAAATCTCTCTTCATTGTTTCAGTTGCATAGCCCTACTATTGGGTCTTTTCTTTGTTTTTGGAAGGCAAGGCATTCACTCTATTGAGCTACCTCGTTTTTTCAGTGTTAGCGCCTCCATAGAATGAAACCTAAACAAAATTACGTATAGTCCACCAAATGCAACTCTGTAAATCGGCACACCTTGTTGTGAAGTTCTGAAAAAGCAGATTTGCTCAACTAATGCACAAATTTTTTACTAAAAAAAAATAAAAAAAGCATAACAATGTATAATCGGCAAATTATAACCATAAACTAAATGCCATTATATTTTTACCGGTATTTAAGATTAGCTTTAATCTTTTGTTTTTCGAAACTGCCGGTCTCGTTCGTCTGCGTTAAAAAAATTGTATCGTAAAAAATACGCTCATTAAATATCAGTGTCAGATACTTTTGTTCTGAAGTCCGACTATAAGCAAAACTCTGTATTAATAGATTTAAGGGATGATGAAAACAAGAAAGTAGGTATCTAATTTTAAAGCTTCTTGACCCTAACATAAATTTGGAAATGAAGTATGCACAAATAGAGTTCCTTCAGCTTTCATTTCCTATCAATAGGCAGAGGAGGAGAGTTGTGAGAGTTTGCTTTCACTCGCTCAAACTTTTTTTTATGTCTACTTTCCCTTTTCAGCATGTGCTCCTATTCAAACAAGAAGTGAAGACAATAGAGACGAGGTAATGGAAAGTGTGAATGAATACCCAAGCCCCTGTTACGATAAAGCACTCCCGGACCTCAATGCTCCAACCAGCAAGGCCAAAAAACTTTGAGCTCAATGTCAAAATCGAGTAACATATTGGAACTTTCACCCCGTCTGGCTATCACCATTATTTTCAAAGGAAATGGTTTCAATATCAATCTCCAACTCTTCACACCCAGGACCAAACGCACGAGAAGAGTGGCGTGGAGTTTGAATGAGTTCAGAAAAATTGCGTTTCCTCTCTCTACGCATACTTTTTTTTGAATGAAACGGAACTTGACTTTTGCATGTTCCATAAATTAAAAGGAGCACGGGGTGCAGAGATATTAACTTGGAGGGAAAGTAGAAAAATCATTATTTTAATGGATTTTTGACGAGGAAATACGGAAAAATCGTTATCTCGCCTGTCTAGCCTCTGTTGGGTTTCAAAATCCAGACAATGGATATAAATAAAATATTTACATCCTGGTCGGTGTAAAACGGAGCAACCGGAAATGCTGTTAATTTATAATCCGGAAAAACATGCCAGCTCAGTATAGGAGCATTTTTTGATCGTCTTTCCTAATTTTATTAAACACGAACTTAGCCTACCACAGGGTATTACTAAGCCCTGAATTTGAATTTATGAGTAAGGTTTTTGAAATGCATAAATCACACTTCATTTCATGAAATTAAAAGGCGAGAATGATCCTGTGCAGCACAATCTCCATCTCCTGACTAATGTAATAGTTGGGGTAAGGTGCAGTCTAAAGATTGATTCCCTGATTCCCAAAGCACTAGGCAAAAAGCATATTATAGTGCTTGGTAACACCGAAAAATATATGAGCTGGTAAATAGAAAAGACAAGTTTTCGGGTATATTTTTCTACTTGAAGCTGACTTTCCCCCAAAAGTCCTCCGTGGTAAAGAATTCATTCTGATGGATTTATTATTCTCCAACTCGTATTTCCTGTGCCCCCCTTTTTGTGCTTTTGCACTTTCACCTTCGGCGCAGTCCTTCTGCATACTTATATGCCCTGGTTGGCTTATACCATTGTTTTCCCCGACTTTTCGCTTTCACCCAAAATCATTGAACAGTTTGTCGCCTATTCCTTTGTAAGCCACAACTTACAATACAAAATTCATTCTTGAGTAATAAACGTTAGTGTTGACTTTACACTTCAGTGAATTCAAGGATTCTGCGACGTCGTTCTACGTACGTTGTAATACCTTGAGTGAGCAAACATCGTCTGCAAAGCCTGTGTTCCTGGAATTCGAGCATCATTTCAAGATACTCTATCCGCTCAAATGCTAGAGTATTTCTTACACAGGAGTTTTGGATACGGTCGTTGGTATTGCATAAAATGGATATCCAGAGGTTGGAGATTGAGATCAAAAAGCGTTGGCAATACAAAGAAGGAGTCAATAAGGTAAAATGTTTATTGGGTTGAAAATGAATATGACCAGTCAGGCGTCAAGCCAGAACGAGATTTAGAGCTTGTCTTGCCCGTTCTGGCGTCCATAGATGAAACGACAGAGTGGTGAGCGGTTCTTCGTCGCTTTCGTCTCGGACATTGTATTGTAAACAAATTCCAATATTGTTCGGATTTTTATTCAAAGTTAAACTCGGGTAATATTATTTGCTAAGCTGAGTTTAAGTATTTTAAATACGAGTGTGCTTGTAATAAGGTAAAATGTTTATTGGGTTGAAAATGAATATGACCAGTCAGGCGTCAAGCCAGAACGAGATTTAGAGCTTGTCCTGCCCGTTCTGGCGTCCATAGATGAAACGACAGACTGGTGAACGGTTCTTCGTCGTTTTCGTCTCGGACATTGTATTGTAAACGAATTCCAATATTGTTCGGATTTTTATTCAAAGTTAAACTCGGGTAATATTATTTGCTAAGCTGAGTTTAAGTATTTTAAATACGAGTGTGCTTGTAGCAAAGAAAATGGTACCTACATGCATGAGCCCAACTGGAGAACGCCGAATTGGTGCCGGCAAAACACAAATGACCAAATTCCTGGTCGACCATGGAAGACGACTTTATATTTTTATAAAATTGGCGATGGTCTGTAGTTTGCCATTCTGCCTGTAAAACCTGTCTGGTCATATTACTCCTACTCCGGTGAGCTACTGCGTCCTGTCCTGAAGTCCTCCGAAGTCTTGGTAAAGTTGAGTGTTGGGTGAAGTGAAGTGTTACGGGTAGATTGGGTGTTCTCATGGTTTGATATTGAGGTTAGTAGTTGACTCTTTGCTGATTTATTAAACATCAGGGCTTTTATCAGAAATTCTAGCGGAATGTAATGGAGCCTTTCAGTTTCCGAAAACCTTACCCCAGCCCAGACAGCCCAAGAGGCCCCTTTAGACTAGCAAATATTACAGAGCGACTTAGTCAAGCTGAAACCGATATTTTACTAACCAAACCAGACAGGAAAGCCAAGAATGGTGCTCGAAGACTTTCTTCGTAGTCTCGTTGGCTTACAAGAGCTTTTGCATGCTTTCCACTGCCTTACCTACCTTAAACTTTCTTAGTAAAATGGGAATCAGAATCTTCTCTCAGGATTTCTATAAAACCCCTTGCTTAACTTCTAAACTTAATCTCACCTTTCAGAATCAATTTCTTGCTGTGCTCAGGAATCAAGTGACTTTTTGATGGGAGTTAGAAAAAGAAAGTCTTGCCCTGGAATTTTACAGTGCATAATATGAATCGAAAATGTGTCAGAAATTGAAATCTTCGCATCAAAATTGACACTGAAACTTAAGCATTGAGTTTATTTGTATACAAGAATTCAAAACAGTAGTAGGGTCTGGTGTCAATGGCAATTTATAACTTTATATCGAAGTGCTTTTGAAAGCGAATATGATAAAACCGTGCTTAACTGATCTCGAGTAGTTGGAGAAATTTATGTCAAGCCAAAACGCATCTGATTTTTTCGTAAGTATTCAGCTACTCAAGGTAACTTTTTTTTTAAATTGCATATGAGCTTTATGCTTTATGCTAAAATTATTTATATGAAGCTAAATTCTTATATATTATAACTTTCTTTAGCATTGGCAAACTTTTAATCAAATGCATTTCACTAAAGTCAGTTGAATAATTGACGCTTTATAATCGATGCGACTGCGAGAATGATTATCGGTAGAGTCATAGCTCCTACTTTCACGTTAGTGCAGTGACACGAAAACTCACACACTGCTTACCTGAGCCTATAAATAAATATCTAAGCCTGAGATAAAAAGTGCACTATAGTGGCGTAAAGGACGAGTCCTTAGAAAATCTTGTGTAGTGCCCCAGGGTTAATGCGGAGTAAGGGTGTAGCCTTACTGGGACATGAGTTGGATGGTGAAGGGATGAACTGAGGATAAAACGACGTAAAAGGTAGGAAAGAAGCCTCGTCCTCAGGGATGGTTACATGTCGGAGAAAGTCCGCTGGGACCCACTCCAGTTTTTTTACCCTGCCTTCCTTTTTTCTGTTTGTTCCTTAGCATGAACAAATTCTTTCCTTTCTCGTGTTCTTGGTTTGCTGGTCTTCGCTCCGCATTTCGGAGCAAAGAAATGTTCAAATGCCTTTCTTACTTACTCGAAAGTCAGGCTTGATACACCATACACCATAGAGCATTGTTATGTACACAGGATTTCAGGGTTGACTGGCAATGTCAGTGCGTGGATGTTGATGCTGATATGGACTCACTGAAGGTTCACGCACGCGTCATCAAAATTGCAAACACTCAGGGTTCCACAAATAGAGGAAGCTTACCTGGTCCAATGCACCCACAATTTAAACATTAATATTTCAGTACTACTGGTGCGGTGCGGTAGAGCAGGTCGAACGCCGTAACCAAGTGGTGCAGGCTTGGAAAGTGCATGACTAGAATTAAATATGAACCGAAAGGATCAATACCTACTGGCCTATTCTAACCGCTGAATTCTGGCTTTTGCTCTATTTTATATTTACGGCCGTCTTATCTTATCTCTAGCCCTGTTTTTGAGTGAGAATTATTGCACCCCTGGACAGCTTCCGTACTTACGTATTCACAAAAGCGTAGCAGTCATCTGTTTTAAAGGTTAAAAGGTCTGGAAAATGGATCCATCTAACCATGAACACAGCTGGACATATGTTAATTACTTACAGCAGCACGCTTTCAATGTGACAAAGTATCAGGGTCCCAGGTACTTTGGAATGAAAATTGCCTGATCTTTCATTGATAAAATCTAACCTATAATTCAAATACTTAAAGATTAAGTAATTTCGGTCCGACGCAAATGGCTTGAATTGAAATCAGCAGGTGGCAACAGTCGCAGTGCCTGGCCCATGTATTTCAACCCCCGAGGCCTACTACATAAATAACGGAGCTTTATTACCAATACGTCATTATGTTTATTTTTTGTCATTGAGTTGAGTATAACAACATATAGTAGTACCATGTTAAAATTATTAGTATGTTTATACTTTGTCACATAATTTAAGTATACATGCATGTACTGTTGTATAGTAATGATAAAGATATAGTAGGTATTTTCTTCCAAGAGAATTACTCCAGGAAGCAGGGATACTGGAGTTGAATAGAGCGAGCATTCCGCCTTATTTCTCAACCGGAAGTATTTATTTGAACTTGTACATATACACTGAGTTTATAGGAAATTAGGAATTCCATCAAGAGAGAAAAAAGAATTGTAGCGTTTCATGTCATCTTATTTCGTTCATATTCGACTTTCTCTTGGAAGCGTAGCATGACTGGAGGGACAAAGAATTCTGTTGTTCTGATGATGATTTCTCTCCATATCTGCCTCCTCCTAGAAGCAGAAAAACAATACAACAAGGATTTAGTAGTGTGACAATTGGAGTGGTGAAAACAGGGCGTGCCAGGTAAAAAAATTGTGGTTCTATAGAGTTGCCGAATCGGATTTATTCCTGATATTTAACGCGAATTCTAGATAGACCTTTAATTGGATCACTTATACGCGTACGGCAATCTCTTGCATAAAATTCTGCTCGACTTTGTCATAGAAAAAAGGATAGGACACCAATATTTGTTACAAATTAGCTTTATATATTGCATTGCTTGGGTTTGATTTCATTCAATCTGCTACCAACGAACTGTCGCGCAGCGTAAATAGCCTAAGTGCTAAGTGAGGCAGAAAGTACAATATTTTGGAAAAGAAAGATCTTATCATGGTGTACAGGAAAGGATACAAAAAGAATAAAGCCTTTTCTTCTGCACTTCCGCCTTGTTAGACACAGAAGGAGAGGACACCGAAGTAGGAGTGAGCTGCATCAATGAATCTCAAGTAATATTCGTCCCCACTGTGAGAATCAAGATGCGTTGAAACATGGAGGAAAACACGCGTTCTAAGTTATCTGTTGTCTCGCCGATGTCGTCGCATGCAGTGCAAATACTTAGAAACAACGAAATACTATAGAAGAAGGGAGAGAAAGTATATTTACGCTTACGCATAACAATATT
>VNWX01002480.1:0-12028 GCA_009869905.1 Ceratophysella communis | reverse complement strand
TATAAAATTATTCCGATAACTAACCAATTCTAATTTTTGGAATTATCCAAAAACTGGAATGACTATAGTCATTCCCATGTACAGCAGGTATGTCCTGTATTTATGCCATTTCCCCCTGTGCTTTCTCTTGTCTACTTTCACCCTTAACACAATGCTGGGTGCTAGTTAAATTTTCTTGGCTTGGGTCACCACGAGAGTATACGGACTCTGAACAGCTTCAGGATACGGCTCCGAAGGAACTTTTGTGAGAAGCGGATCAAATAACGACTTTACGGCTGCTCTAAATTCAACTGCTTTGTCCTCAGGAATCTTCGTACACGGAGAAATCTTGAGGATGAAGTTGTCTGAATAGATAACCATGGAAAATAAAATGTATAAAGATTTTAAAAATTAAGACTGTTAAAATATAATGTATTTTCGACTAACCAATCATTTCATCAAAGTTAAGAAAAATTATTTCCCGATCTTTAATGGTAGATTCCAGCACTTCGAATTGAAGGTTAATCAGAACTTCTCGAACAAGCTCGGCAGCATCCACACAATGAAATACTTTAGGCAAAGTTGCAGCTGCTTCCTGTGAAAATTTCAATATTTATATCATAGGTTGCTGAATCTTAAGTAAATAAAATTATTCATTGTTACCCCCATATACTGCGACCAGTTTAGGTCTTGGCTCAAAGAATCAATGACAGTAAACATCGGGAATTTGGCCGGAAAGTAAAGCCCAAGTTCACCACCAGATTTCAACTTCTCGCCGAGTGTTTCAAGAGTTTTCCTAGAAAAATACTCCATGTTACACAAATAATTTGAATACAATTGTTTATTGTCTAGTAAATTTGCTTACTGCGGATCCTGAACGTATTGCAAAACACGAAACGAAACAATCTTGTCAAAGTACTTCGAAGGTACTCTGCTGAACTCTTCCGTTGTCAAATATTCAATCTTGGGGTCAGAATTGTGAAATCGAGCTAGTTCAATGGCGCTTTCATTATTGTCTAAAGCCAAGATACGAAGTGCGTCTTGACGAGTAGAGGGAAGATATTGGAGAATGAGTGGAAGCAAAATATTTTTCGTTTTGTACCCAGAACCACAGCCAAAATCCAGAATCAGAATTTCTTTGCTATCAATTGGAAAATACCAATTGAAGCGATCAATGAGATATGGAATGAAGACCTTGGCGTCATAATTGTCCGGATTTCCCGGGTTCACTTCTTCCGAAATGTCGTACGCCAAATTCGCGGTTGAGGACATTATTCCCAACCAAAATCACTTGTGACAAGAGTAATTTTTATTATTTCGGATTGACCAAAATGTTCTAAAGAAGCTTCTTCTCGCCAGTTCTGCGTCTCACACACTAAGCTGCGTTAGAGAAATGCAGTGTCTTAAATTCGGTTTATCTTTTGCAATCAATGTTTAGGGAATGGACAATGAACTGTAAACTGTAATAAAAGCAGCACACGAGCATGTTTTTTCCTTCACTATTTACTACCGGGCAAGACAGAACAGAGCTAACAATAAAACATTCCCATTATTTAAGAAATGCTTAAATTGTGCATTGTGTATTTTAATAGAAACATTCCTATATATACTCATAGAAATATATAGGCCTGAATATAGGTTGTCAAATCATTTGCTAATCTTTTTCCTAATCGCTATCACATGGGAAAAACTTCCATCTAAGGATAAGTGCATTGAAGAGTAGTGGTTGTTTGTTTGTTGCTTCGATTTCGCATAAAAATACAGAAATGTAGTTCTAAAGAA
Source organism: Ceratophysella communis (assembly GCA_009869905.1). Classification (NCBI taxonomy): domain Eukaryota; kingdom Metazoa; phylum Arthropoda; class Collembola; order Poduromorpha; family Hypogastruridae; genus Ceratophysella; species Ceratophysella communis. The sequence goes on along the minus strand of VNWX01002480.1, from coordinate 10,267 downwards.
AATGACAACTTTAATAAGTCTAATGAATTCAACTCAAATACGCTATAAGCTGATTACGATTGTGTCTGCCTTGTAAAATGGAGTATGGGAAACTCAATATTGTTAACCGACAAGCTAGCGGTTGTTCTGACCAGAGTCACTTAAATTAATTAAAATAATCTAAGCAAAGCTTTGGAACACTAAGCATTTATTTCAACAAATCTACAGACATATCAACTCTTTTCTGTTTCAGAATATTATGTTTTTCCAATTAAAAGTAATCTACATATCAAAATTTAAAATCTAAACTATTAATCTTAGTGTGTAATACCGGGAGCGATTCACTTTAATCGTCAAGTTAAGCAAAACTATCCATTGGCAAAGCGTGGGTTTAATTAATTCAATGCGCGTGGAGAAACAACTAAATACTTTATTTATAGCATAATGCAAAGATTGCATTTCGTGATGTGCAGACAATTAAAGGCCATTAATTATAATTATGGATTGAGGCAGTCATTGAACTATGTCAAACGCACAGCATTTGAGCAGCCTCGTGATCTGGTAATGCTCGCATGACCGTCTCCTGCATGAGAAATAATAAAAACCGTGTTATTTATAATTATACTCTAATGTACTCACAGTTTACAGAAGAAGAGTTGGCAACAAATAGCAACTTTCAAGAAAATGTAATATTTTTTTTTCAACACGCTTGCTCATAACAGAGGTGTTACCTGATTATATGCATTTTCTCATATCAACAAATATAATATGGGAACTAAAAGCAACTAAATTCTCAGAGTTAAAAATTCTTGGGTTAAATGAAATGGTGTATTTATGTTGATGGAAAACAGAAAAATAGGTTCTACTTTTGCAGCCGCCAAACCAGTATTTCGTTCTAAACCGGCTCAGATACAACAACGGGCACTATTCTTATCAGCATAGATTAGCTTGGACATCAATTGCAGCACAATATATAAAAAATAGATAAGGAAAAAGGAAAATAAAATTAGTACTACCTAGTGCGTGTTTAAAAATTCAATTCGGAATCGGAAACACGACAGTAAGTTCAGAATTTACAATAAAATTAATTATATTCATCAAAGACTTGCTTGTGAATTGGCTCTCCGGATAAAGCATGTAAATCCCAGTAAACAGTTATTTTATTGTGAATAATTTCAGGATTGAACAATTATCCGTGGTCGGGTTCGCAAGGATTTAAATGGCAAAATGATGAACCTCGATACTGCAGTTTCCTTAGTCCGACTTTTTCTTATTGACCTCCCTTGGCTCGTCCTCTATTTGCTCCACACTAATCTTACCAGGGCTTTCCGATGCATTGTTCCAAAAACCTTGAAATCCTTGAAAACTGAGATAATCTTGGTAAGGAGAAGCAAGCTCCAGAGGCTAATAATCCTAATTAATAGATCTTGAAACCAGTCTTTATGACTAAAACTAAAACTTGTGTACACAGATAACCGGATCAGCTAATGGACTTGGGCGAGAAATATGTCTGGCCTTGGCAAAATCCGGAGCGACGACTTTAGTTTGTTGGGATGTAGACAAGCGACGAAATGAAGAATTAGTGAGGAAAATTCGTGACACTGGAACCAATGCATATTCCTATATCCTTGACATTTCCAAGCCGGCGTCAATTAAAGCCAATGCGGAGCGGGTATTAAATTATTTCTCTTCAGTTGAGAGAGTGCCATTTATTTCAATGCAGAGGTAATTCTATTCTATGTTTCAGGTGTAGATCTGAAGTGGGACACGTGTCGATGATTATAAACAATGCTGGGGTATTCGCACTAAAACCCGTTGATGAATACAGCTCAGATGAGATCGAAAATATGTTTAAGATCAATGTAATGTCACATTTTTGGATCTTGAGGGAATTTTTGCCGAACATGGTTGAACGGAAGCATGGACATGTAGTCGCCATTGCTTCTGGAGCATGTAATTTAACACCAGGGCTGATTTCATGCTACGCCAGTACGAAGCACGCCATTCATGGACTAATGGAGTCATTAAGGGATGAAATATTTCGTACGAAAGGAGGGCCAGATATTAAAATAACAACTGTGTATCCCCATATAATGCAAACTAATATGACTAGAAACTATAAGGTCAATTTCAGGTAAGCGCCTAAAAATCAGTTACCCTAAATGTTATGATCATCTCTACAATTAACAAACAACATTGCATTCAGGTTTCCTACGCTCTCCAAATTTCTGGACCCAGCTCTGTGTGCAAAGTCCATTGTAGACGGAATTCGGCGGAATGAAGAATATATAGACATACCTTACTTCCGAGCAACTATTCTGAAGCATCTGGCATCGTAAGGAAATCTTAAATTCTGGGTTATCTTAATGGCCGCCAAAAATGAAGAAATTAAGAAATATGATTATATCTATTTAAAGAATGCTGCCACCAAAGATTATGTCATCTACGTATTCAGTACTTGGAATAACGCAGGAGAACGTAGAAGATGGAAACATCGGCCGAACCAATAATGATCAATGGAACAAACCGCTATTGAAATGATTAATTTGAAAACACCTCGGCTTTTCTCGTTCGAAATAATTTTGAATTGATTTATTGCTCGATACATTATAAATAAGCTCCAGAAATAATCCGGTATCGACGGTATACACTAAACATTTTATACTAGCGACACGAAAGCTGACATCTAAGTATACTTGATATTACTATTACCTAAACTTTCATAATCGGATTGGTACCTACGCACATGCTACTTTAATCGTATAAAACCATAAATATTTCTAATTTTTATTACGTTACAGACTGACATTTTAGATATGATTTAAGATCCTTAGCTATTCTAGAATGATGAGAACTCGTTCTAAACTTCTTTTAACCAATATACTGTTAGGGCATGAGAGAATACACAATTACAAATGAACATGGCATTAGGGGCAGTTAGTCAACTGTATTTTAGAGTTAATAATGAAAGATTAGGGTATTATGTTTTCGATATATTAACCCGATTCGTTTTCTTCCAAAAGAAGAGCTTGCTGAACTTTGAGGAACTCGCATTATTGGAGACTGGAACTCTAGCGGACGACGTTTTTGTTTGCCCGGAATGTCCATTCATTCCGTTTCCATGATTTGGCAATGTGGCTGTATTAAATTCATTAATATTATTGAGATCAATTTCCGTCATGGTATTCCAAACTGCCTCAGACCCATTCGTGTCTAGGGAGCCATCTCGGTTGAGACGACCACCGATACTGCTGATGCTTTGACTAGCATCTCCGTCCACGTCCACGATGCTGTCTTCGTCGTCTAAGCAAGTACTTTTATCAGGAGAAGAGATTCCTTTCCGTGCACGGGATACTGATGACTCCGGTGACGGGAGTGGTACGCCGGGTCTCAAATATTCATATGTGGTTAAGCCTTTTGCACAAATGTAGACGTGGAATAGACAAAGATGTCCAAGTGACGAGATTATTCCGATCACGGCTGCCAGTACAAGTCCAAATAAAATAGTCATCTTGGTTTTGTCGAGATCCAGGCGATGAACAGCATTTCCATTTCCCCAATCTTGATTCGTAGCGTTTCCCTCGGTATCGACTGGCTCTTCTAAGATGCTTGCATTATTGAAGCTGCTCGGGACTTCGGTTTGGTTGTAGCTGTCATCAAATGGTACTGTATTAGGATTCCAAGTGTGGACGATTGCCCATACACAGGCCATAATGAGCAATTAGGCAGGAGATCGTTGAAAAAGTGATGCAGGCAAAGAAATAGAAATAATTTCGACTGCCAACACAATGGTTGAGCCATCTGCAGTGGTGATCAAAGCCATCCACGCATTTGTTGCAGAGGCTACAATGCTTGGTTCGGTGATGCGTCACAGTAACATTACACAAATGACATCGTCCATTCTCGATGACGTGCTGATGCTTGGTTCTTATCGAATTCGGGAACAGGGCGTTTGGATTTCATCTTACGAACGTCAGTGTTAGCCGGGTCAATTAAGCTTGCAGTAAAGTAGAATACGAGTACAACGGTGTACATGAAGCCCATTATAAAGTTGAATGCTGCCCAGCATTCTGGCGGAAGGCTGTACGCCAATACTGTGAAAGTAAATGCGGGAAAGAAGATGATTGCGATCCACCCGCCCACTTGCTGGGGATGTAGCGGAAGCTGAAATCCATTTATTCTTCGCCATTTTCGATGCTGCGGCTCAATTTTGATTAAGTGGTTTTGAAGAGAACATGTGCTTGCGAAGCAGGATTTCATTTTCTTCCACATCTATAAAAAAAAATTAACAAGTACCGCTTGATTAAACACCGATAGACTCAACTTTCTAGAATATTGACTGGAAAATAGTCCAACGAAATAAAGCCGAAGCGTAAGTGTTGGTGGCCGTATGTATGCATATCAAAACGTTTACGCGCTTTAACTGTTGAACAACTCAGAAATCATCTGCTATCAATGAAAATCTTGCTCAAATAATTCAAAAAATTTCTGGAATGCTATTGTTAATTAATGACTATCAATAATAATTAACAACGCATTTAGTACTAACCTTACGTCGAGCAAAGCCGTACAAGCAAGCTTCCAACAGCGAAATGGAACTGCCGCCGTTTATTCAGGAATTGGTCTTGAATATGTGAATCGGTTACGACAATCGCTAATCGCTCGCTGTAATAGAATTATACAAATTTAATACAGGATTACGATACATATAAAGTATACCTAGTATACAGAAATACATAGAGCAGTGAAGTAGAGCCTTAAACAATAACTTTCTTTTGGTTTCCTCGTATCAATCAATGACTTAAACTCCAGTGATGTTTCTACGGCTTCATATGGAATTAGTGGTATATCTAGCTACCATGACGTGGCATGAAAAAAATATCAGGTGCCTACGAAAATAGTTTTCCAGCACGCTACATGGAACTTTCTTCAGGTAATCATTGCCTATATACATTCTAGGAAATGATAAAATGCTTTTGGAACAAAGGGATTTCACAGTAGTTCGTGCGTAAAAGGGCAATAAATTAGCATCAGGTCACTCGCTCATACAGAACATATCAGAAAAAGCAGAAATATGGAGTCAACGTATATTCAAAGAATCCTGGTGACCGATATTAAGCTAATTTACCTCCAGGGAGGTTTCAGCTCCTTACAGCTAAATGGTTTATTTTAGGTCTTATTTCATTAAAACCTCAGGAAACAAGAGTATAAGTATTTCGCCAGGAAAACCGTCTCACACGGGTTTCACTACCCAAAATGGCATGGATGAAGCATGTCTCCTAAAAAAAAATTACGCACAGGTCTAACTAATTAACTACGTTAAGTTACTACAATTCTTCGGGCGTGAGTTAACGCTGGCTATGACTGTTGTAATTGGTTGCTGGCATCGTTTTAATCTTCATTAAACTCGCTCGCGTAATACTTAGGAATAGATTTTCTAGGGCCATTGTCAGAAATTCGGACAGTACGTGTAAAGAGGCTGTTATAGGTACGTAAGACAATTGCCTGATCGGAAGCTATTTGAAAACCTTGTATGCATGATACAATTATGGACTCGGGTCAGGAGGCCGAACGTAGTTACTGATCGATATCGATAATGCGTTTGCTGTGGTGGGGAACATTATCGACCATTTTCCATATAATCCGGAAACACATTAAGTTCTGATTCTGACGTTCTTATAAGAGTTTTCTTACTTTGTTTATGACAATAAAGTACGAATTCTGTCCGCCTCCACGTTCATAATCAGAATGCGGTCGGAAAATCCGATAAATGACAAACTCTGGGAATTCCAATTGAATACACTACAATGTGCGTATACTATTTTAAGTGCATAAATAAAATTGAACAGGAAGTAATATTACATAATGCTCTCCTTTAGAGCAAATAAATTTTGATGATTCAATTTTATGTAAAATTTATACATGGCCTGTAATTTGGAAGGTGTACATATAATCCAAAAATTATCAACCCACGCTGCTACCCCTAACAATTAGCCCTAAAAAGCTGATGTGTTCCTTCATGACATGATAACTATGTATGTCATTATAAGATCTGGTGCCTAGAAAATAATTTATATCCTAGCTAGGGAAAATAGTGGGAAATCATGCCTGTAATGGATCCCTGTAATGGTTTCGGACATTGAATCGTACAATAAACACAAATTAATTGATTGATATTGGAAAATTATTTCAAATTGCAATCTTACTTGGTTTGGTCGAGCACCGACAACCGAGCTTTATTCAAAATTCACAATTCACAATCCAAGGCAAAGTAAATCCCAATAACCGTTTGAAAGATACAGCGTTTTTCGGGATTCGGAATCAGAAATATTTTCCTTCACTTTTGGAGTTAAAATTTAGATTTCAACTTCCAATATTTATGGCTTCGTTTGGTTAACTATCCTAGTATTAATCCAGAGTGTGATTCGAGCAGAAAACCTTTATATATTGTAGTATATAGTGATCCGAAACTTTGCTGTTGTTGAAGTCCAGCCAGTCAGAAGCGGTAGGGACACAGAATGCAAAAGCTAAATGCGGAAAATTGTCCAGAAATATACATTAAAGGACGTAACTTTCAATCCAGAATCAGACAAGTCATCCTTCGGCTAGAATAGATAGACGACAGACCAGGTAAGCTAGTACAGTGAGTCAGTTTCCGTAGTTAGTTACTATTAGGTACTATACAGTTGATAAATACTATAGCAAAGTATTAATACATTTGTATAACGTCACTGAATAGCAAGTTATTATCACATCACGCAACCAGAAGCTTTAAAAGTCGTATCCGATGTCTGGAAAGAGGGGTAGCCTAATACTGGAATAGGGCTCGATAGTATAATGCCTAGAAAAATAACTTAACAACGTTAAGTATTTTAAATTCTAATTCCAAGTTATCGACGTTTTAGCAATTAGAATAGTTGAGTGGAGAGCAGCACGATAAGCTAGAAGACGCACGATAACGATTAAGACGTCGGAAAGGACGCGTTGCTTGGCACGGGAAAGTTTCTGGGTTAATTCCTCCATAGGGCAATGTTGTAGGAAGGTTGCAGCAGTTTGTATTAGTCGAAGGTAAAACTAACAACAAATTGACAATTTGTAGCTACACAGGCGAATGTTAAGACTTAAAAAATATTATGTTATACAACGCGAGAAATCGTTATCGTAACTAGGAAACGAGCCTGTCCAAAAGCGAAACAAAACAATTCGGAGCGGAGGTTGATAACATTTACAGTCATGTGCAGTGTGACCTCAGTTCATAGCATTTGTAAGCATAAGCAGCGTTTGAGCAAGTCACATAATGTTACACAATGTTAGCGTAAGTTTCCCGGAAATGAATGAAATACTATGATGTCTAATTCCTATATTTCTATTAAACACCTATGACTTATTGGATGTATCCCTGGTAAACTAGCTAACCATAGGAATTGAACAGAAACATAATATAATCATCCCCAAATGTCTTTAACCTTCAGTCTACAGTTTGAGCCTAGTTAGGTCAATTCACGCCACTAGCCGCGCTATTCCTTTTGAACACGCAATCATTTAACTTCTGACTGTTGATTCAATCGAGCTTTGACTCCAAAATCAGAACAAATTAAATGTTTTACTGTAATCTGACAACTGATTAAATTTAAACATTTGTTTTACGAATCAAAACCCAATACTGTTTGAAACTCAGAAATCAATAACTTCAGCTGGAAAGCAACTCAATAAATGTCTTAGCCGATGTTACTCAACATTCAACATCACTTTGAATTTGAACCCATTTATTTCGTTGTGAAGTAATTCTAGTAACCTTTACAATAATTCAGCTATCAAACCACAGCTACGCCGTTATAAGTGGAAAGATGGAAGTCATAATTAACCATTTACATTACATAGCCGCATAAGTTAAAGCAGTAATACTACGGCTGCATAAGAATGATAACTCAAGATAATTGCACAATCTCTAAAGCATTCCCTCTAAAACCAAGTATTTAAATTACACAGGTCTAATAATCTCTAGCACAATATGTATTTATGTAAAAAAAAATTGAAATCATTACAAAACTTTCATGTGCGTAATTATAAATGTAACACATCTACAAATACTTTTTGTGAACACCGGTGCATTAAAAACAAAAGCTTAATTTTTTATAACATTAGTTGATGCTAATAGCTGAACCAAAATAAACCAATACAACAAAAATATTTGTGGGTTATTGCATTTAATCATCACAAAACGAGATTCGCTCGGAGCAAGCATAGGACAACAAACTTCAAACTTATTTACTAATTACTGTTAGAAAGCACTGGTTGTTTGGTATTATCTGCCCGCATTGCATTTTTCAAGAGTAATGAAAGACAGTCTAATAAAAATGCATTATCTTTGTTAATTTTACATAGGGACAAAGGACTCTCGTTTTTAGTAGTAATGATTAAGACAAAATTGTAATTCTCTTTAAATTGGTCAATTTGTCAAGCAGAATTTTGTGGATTTACCAGTTTCTAGATCAACCATTTCTCACACAAAGCATTAAATTTCATCCAGGTCCTCTAGTCCAATTTCAGGGAAATCTCCAATGGTAATATTACTAGGGCGCACGAATCCACCATACTTCGGATTGCATTCGAAATACTTTTTTCCATTGACAGATCCATCATTTTTCCCCATTGGTTCATCATACTTGACTCCAACCCAGGCTCCAGTATTGAAATCAACCTGACCAACGTACATTATCTCGCCTCGTCGTGTTGGAGCACCAACGGTCCTCACTTCACAGCGTGAGCCGACTGGAATGTCTTGTGCTAGTTCTGTTTCTTTTACTTCTTGTTCCTTTTTCTGCTGAATCTTCTGCTCATCATACTTGCCAAGCTTATTTTTCATTAGAAAGGCTCGAGCTGATTCTGGAAACCATAAACAAAACTGTGCAGAAACAAAACAGAACCTTGAAGATAACTGAAAAATGTAAGCTTAAGCTAACTTAGGTACCTTCACGTTTTGCATATTCTTCTGCACTTAGTTCGAAAGAAACGTCTGACGCATCATCATCATCCTTGGAAGCAACATCGATAACGTGAATGAACATGCCATCTACGACACCAAGCTGAGCCAGTGTCATGGTGTCATCGTTTAGCACCTTCACAAGTTCTTGATCCCGATCTCGAAGTTCGATCTTCATGGTTATCATCGATGCTCCAGTCAGCAATTCGAGTTTACCCTGAAAGAGAAGCAGAAAGGCATCAATACAAAATAAGTAAACCATGTTGAGATATTAAGTAGTAGGTAACGAGTATTAGAAATCTAATTGTGCAAGTATTAAATGACACTGACCTTGAGGCTGGACAGTAGGATGCTGGATGGAAATCGTCGTTCCGACTGGAAACTGTTCAAACTACTTGTGATGGTCACATTTACATACTCCGAGCTTGAATTACCGGCCATGGTTACTTGCTTCTTAAGCGTTGCTTCGATGAAACTAAAATCCAAATCAAAGGATAAATGGATTAAGATTAATTCCTTTATAGGGTTGGAGTATAGCTCTTGGGCCTTTATTGTATCCACCTTATTGTACCCACTTAGCCACAGGAGGCCGGCAAGCGAGTTGGGTGAGTACAATTAAGTGGGTACAATAAACTTAGAAAATTTACTAGGTTGAAGGTAGGTTTCAGAAATTCACTCAGTGGGTACATAAAAGGCCCAAGAGCTATACTCCAAACACTGATGACAGTGACAGGGTTGGATTGGAGATCTTGCGCCATCGGTGAAAATCACAAGTTTTTTTTAGAAACCACCTCCATGTTAAACAGTGTGCAGGTGGTTACTAAAAACTGGTTTACTAAAAGCTGGTACTTTCTACTTTGGAATTGGTGATTGGTGAAAAGCACAAGTCTTTAGTAACCACTTCTACGCTGCTTAGCATAGAGGTGGTTACTAAAAAATTTGTGTTCTTCGTTGAAAGGTAAAAGTTTCTAGTAACCACTTTATGCTTTATGTTATAGTAACTAGCCACGGTTGGACTGAAGGACTTGGGTCTTCGATGAAAATCACAAGTTTTTAGTAACCACCTCCATGCTAAACAGTGTACAGGTGGTTACTATAAAGTGGTTACTAAACACTTGTAATTTTCAACGAAAATCACAACTTTTTTAGTAACCACCTCCATGCTAAGCATTGTAGAAGTGGTTACTATGAAGTGGTTACTAAAAACTTGTAATTTTCACCAATTCCAAAATTACAAGTTTTTAGTAACCACTTTTTAGTAACCACCTGCACACTATTTAGCATGGAGGTGGTTACTAAAAACTT
>VNWX01002479.1:0-12035 GCA_009869905.1 Ceratophysella communis | reverse complement strand
CTTACCAGTCGCTCTAAGTTTTTGCGCTTTTTTGTACTGATTAACGGACGACGAGTATGTATGTATCAAACTGGAGCGAACTCTGGGCAGGGCCCAACGAGTCTGGCCGGGGCCGCCGCAGGCGGGGCCCCCGGCCAGCCGAGTGGGTTCCTGGTCAGAGGAGCGCAGCTAGCGGAGCGTGCATGAGAGAAGAGTAAAAATCAACTTTCCCGTAAACGGTTGGGGTAAACGATCGTGGTCCTTGACAAAAATTCTATCTTTATTGTACCCGCCAGATATTGTACCCGCCAAACTATTGTACCCGCCACCGCCAAGCTATTGTACCCGCCAACCTATCGCACCCGCCAGATATTGTACCCGCCAAACTATTGTACCCGCCAAGCTATTGTACCCGCCAAGCTATTGTACCCGCCAAGCTATTGTACCCGCCAACCTATCGCACCCGCCAAGCTTTTGTACCCGCCAAAGTATCGCACCCGCCGACCGAGCTATTGTAACCGGTAGGTACCAACATATTCACAGTTCACAGTACATTGACGGGTACAATATCTAGGCGGGTACAATAGCTGGCGGGTACAATAGCTGGCGGGTACAATAGCCGGTGGGTACGATACGTTGGCGGGTACACAGGTTGGCGGGTACAAAAGCTCGGCTTGTACACAGGTTGGCGGGTACAATAGCTGGCGGGTACATTAGTTTGGCGGGTACAGTAGCCCGGCGGGTACAATAAAGATAGAATTTTTGGCCAAGGACCACGATCGTTTACCCCAACCCCCGTAAACCGCTTTTCCATCGAATGGATTTTAGAGGCAAGTCTAACTTGCGTGGTCTTTCCAGAGATTGGAGACAATAAATGTTAACGCAGAATTAGTTACCGTCTAGGAATTGCATTTTGAGCAAGAATGAGTGATGAGTGTGGATATGTTGAGAAGGCGACCTAGGAGCATTATTGTCAAACGCCAGGGTAGAATTCCGCTGCCGCGCCGCTCGGAGCATTTCAGTTTCATAAAGGTCACTGACGGACCAGTACTAATAGAGCCCTTTGGGTGGGTCCGTTCGGCGGCGGAATGTATCTATTGTCAGTTTACTGGAGGAACAAGGCCTGCCTGGTCCATCCATATAAGCTGAAAAAATTCTGAAAGCGGGTAGCACGTCGTCGGCCGGCCGGCCGGCTAGCATTTTTAAGCTGGTGCTATTGCATTGCAGATTGCAGAAGGAAGTTCCGCGGTCGGGAAGGGGGCTTGAGGTTGGGTTTCCGCTCGTGCTTCTGCTGCTGTTGAGCTCGGGCTGCTCTACGCACGTCCTGGGTCTGGGCCTCCGAGCACCACCCGAGCTGGAAACCACTCGCCCCTCATCACCCTCACCCACTCCAGCAGCAGCGCAGCGCTAGCCAAGAGCTGGAAATACCCCTACTGCTTTTAGGAAGGACGACTCTCCTCATCCCGACCAAGAGTCAGCCGTGTTGTTTTGCTCAGATTACGATTTGCGATTATTATTATTATTATTATTAGGATTTACAAGCAAGCGGTGGTGGTGTAGTGGTGGGCGACTGAGGCGTCCTCCATCGACCGCGGAAAGGGTGGCGGCGAACAAGCAACAGGATAATTGCTACACAATTTACTCATCCTCTGTCCACTCAACTGGAAAGTCGACTGTTAACAGTGACAGGGTGAGCTGCTCTCAGAGGACTGATTAAGCTTCAAAGCACAGAGTGGTACCCGGCTCGGGTCAGTAGTGTAATGTTTGTCTAAAGACTTCCAGGAGGACATGCTCCATCGAGAGCCATGTGCCATGGTTAACCGCGACTGGCGACTTCAGCTCGATCTTCCAGGCAGCAGTTTCAATAATTCATTCGGTGTCCCTTTTTGGAACAACTAACTCAAAACTCACCTATGATCGTCAGTGTCAACCATCCTAATTTGAATTCGAATGCCTCGCAACTAGTTCTGCTCCGTGTCTTCCTGTGCAGTCCATGTCATGCCCAGAAACCAGATTCGGCATTTCAGCCATCGATTACGCCTTACAAATACCAATAATTACAAATTTTCAGAATTAGCAGTGTTTATGAACACCCGAAACGTTGCCAAATGCGGTTATCAGAGTAGTTAATAGTGTTCCAAGCTTTCCTACGCCGTACAACATGGATGCCAACATGATTCCAAGTCATCCCCGCAGAACCGGCCTAAGAAGGTTGATTTACATGCTGACTATTATTGTCGTGGCAACACAACATCATGTGTCTTGTAGTAAGTCTCAATAATTAAGCATTATGAATCCTTGTTCTTGTTATAATGTCAGTTATCCTAATGCATCAATGACACTCGTTATTGAGGTTGGAAAAATCAATCATTATTTGGAGCTGTGGTTAATGGTCATTTGTCATTGGTATGATATTTTTACAAAATACATACTTGGAATGCAATGTCAAGAGTTTCGAGTCCAGTTCAGTAAAAGCCTTTTTCTGTGCTCACCGGGTTCATTTCACAGCTAATTTTGTCTATAAAAACCCCAATTGGTGCTGTAACATACTGATGATCCCAGTGGATTCCGTCTACTTATCTGATCTGTCTTTGTTTAGGCTCACGAAGTATTAGGATCAGTAGTAACGGAACGATGGAAATCGGAAAATACTTCAGCATTTCCTGCTCCAGTAACTTTGAGTCTGCTCTGTGGTGGACCAAAGGAGGAGTCAATTTGACAGAAGCCAATGTCACAAGATCTACTGTGGAGAAAACATCCTCTCTGGCGTTAAACTTTACAGAACTGTCCTGGAGTGACTTGGGTGACTACGCGTGCTTCGCCGACCATGGTCTCAACAAAACCATTATAGTTGGGGTTGATAGTAAGTGTTGATCTTTAAATTAAACAAAATAAACATGTGTTTTGATCATGTTCGTTGATCGAAATGTGACAATATCAAATATTGTTTGGTATTCATAATATGATTCAAGCGACAGCGTTTTATTTTATTTACTGCAGTTAAGATGAACTCAAGCCGTCCCGAAACTCTAAAAGCTGGAAGCAACGCGAGCCTGTTTTGTGAAGTACATGGCTTTCCGATGGACAATAAAACTGATTTCCGTTGGGAGTCACCAGTTAAAAACATCTCTAGTCTCAGCATCAATGAACACTATCTAATTACTGCGAACAGAAAGTCTGTACTTCATATAGACGGGGTTACGAAGCTCGACAACGGTACTTACGTCTGCCACTTTGGTGAACTGAGCTCAAATATACATCTGAGAGTACAAAGTAAGAACGTGGATATATTCTTTCTCGATCATTTTCTGTATTTAATATTGTAGTTTAATGCGGAACTTTGAATTATTCACTAGGCGTTCCTGAATTAGAATTTGGAATGATTAAAGCCATTGGAAAATCGAAGATATTTCTAAACTGGACAATAGACGATGGGAATACGCCCATCACGTTATTTAATCTCACGGTAGGTTGAGTGAATTAAGATAGAGGTTGATATTAAACGTGATTCATCAGTTTAGGTTTTACTACTTTCTCAACTGACTTGTAAACTTGTAACTTAAATGTTTTTGTAGTACAAGAAGCAGGACACTGGAACTTTTGATACAGTCAAGCTCGAACCAGGAACCAAGAATTGGTATGTACTCCAAAGTTTGAGTATGGGAAACTTATACAGCGACTTCACGCTCATGGCCGAAAACGAGATTGGGCGGTCTCAAGTTGTTTCCAATACATCGTTGTACACCCTAAAGACAGGTTAGTAATAAGTATACCATATACAGGTCTGCATCTCTCCACCAGTTGAGCAGACGTCAATGTTGTACATTTGATAAGTCGAACGATGAAGTGCATGACATAGTCGGTTATTCACGAGCGGCGTTCTTTTTCCCTAGATCCGACCTTTATACCAACAATAACGGTGAACGGATTGTCTCCAACTTCAGTGTCACTGGGTTGGGCTTATCCTGAGTCCATGTCCGAATATTTCCACACGTACGAAGTTACTGTAATTAGCCCGGACGGCTATAACTCGTCCTACCGAACTAGAGATAATGCATCCATGGTTACCAAACTGGAGTCCGGAACTAATTACGCTTTTATGGTAAAGATTTATTCTGCTTGATTTGAATGTACAGTTATAGCGGAATTTCGACTAATATTAGTTTTCCATCAGGTACGCGCGTGCTCCAATTTTTCCCATGAATGCGACGTGTACTCCAATCAACGAAATGCTACGACGATGGACGGGGTTTCCTCTCCTCCTCGTAATATCACAGTGACATGCAATTTTAACCACAAAACACAAGTGTCGTCGGTGGCAGCGAAATGGGAGACTCCAGCAAAGCCGCAAGGAAGCATCGTCGAGTATTTTGTAATGCTTGAGGGGAGGTACCCTGAGACTAGTGGCCGGCAGTTGAGAGTTGAATCGGTAAATAAAACAGTGCGGAATGCTCTCGTTGAATTTACGGGTCAACCACCGAACACCAAATTTAACCTTAGGTAAGTTTGTTCTTAGTCTAACATTAGTTTGCTCTATTGCCGCTTAATTTTCTAGTTGAAGGTCCACCCAAGATAATGCAACAGGTTGGCCGGCTGTGTGCTGCAGAACCTATAATTTGAATTTGCATTCCCTGTTCCCTGGCCATAGGGATTAGAGTGACGGGTTCTCCTCGAAGGTTGCTGTAGTAAATCAATCTCTGGTTTTGTGATTTCAGTGTTTGTGCCAAAACTGGGTCAAGGATATGTGGGGAATTCGGCGAAGGTCATTGCTCAATGCCGCCTAGTATCCCGAATACAGATGAACTGAGTAAAGCCAACTGGAAGGTTGTGCAGAAGAAATCACGGTTGTACTTTATGGTTAGTTTGCCGCATATTTCCCAGAGAAATGGAACTATCTGTTGCTTCCGTGTCGTCGTCGTTCGACTGGACAAGATGCAATCATTCAAGGGTCTGCAGCCGCCTGATCAATTAAAACTCATGTCATACGATGAAGTACACAACAACAGCTTAGGCGGGGCTTACGTTGCTGAAATGATTGATCCTAACAAGTGAGTTCAAATATTTCGCACTGAAGTCCGCTTCTGGTTTTACTTAAATAATTCTAAACATCACGTATTTTGTCCATAGCCTCCCGAAGTTTGGTTCCGCTGAAGCTGGAAGGAATATAATGATTGGAGACGAGAATCCAACCCGTGATGATGAATCACCATGCCAGAAATGTAGGCTTGATCAACTGGCTGATGCGCCCGGCTCGAATGGGAATTACAGGCGCCCACTAAACTTTCACAAAAACCCAGCAATTAAGCAATTAAGAATGCATCGTAAGCGACATGCAAACTCTTATAATCCTGCGATTCCGCCCGCACATGACGGACCATTGGATGTGGATAGCATCTACACTGCCTACTTGGATGCACTTGGTAAAAATAGTGACTTGTCGTATGGGGTTTGAAGCCCTATATGGATTACTTTTACAACAGAAATTTTCGAATTTTGTTTCAGTCATAAGCGACACAAATGAGCATATCCGGGCCCAAAGCAAGTACTTTGATCCCTTACGACCCATGGGAATGCGGGAGAATGATGACTCCTTCCACACAATAGGATCAGCTCTCATTGGTAGCTTAGTCGTTGCCATACTGGTCGTGGTTCTGGCGGTTATGTGTGTCATGCGCTGGCGACGGAAGGAACCTGGAGATGAAGAATATGGCTGGTCCCACTCACTTCAACAGTTATGCAGGAGACTTCGTGGACAGCAGTGGGTCCCGAGTGAGCCCACACTGGAGTTACCGTCTATACCCTTGGACCAAATAATTCCAACCTTCGTGAAGAGGCACAAGGATGCGGATTACGAATTCCAACAAGAATTTGAGGTCAGTAAAATCGTATAATTACTTTAAATTAATTTATCATACGTGTATTTGAAGCATACTAATCTTAAATGCGAAGCAGTTGATGCGCTGTCATGTGAGAAAGTGCACAAGTACTTGTACTGATTTTGAACTTGCTCGAGTCATTCATCAAACCGAAACTCATAACCTAACTAACCAGAAATAGCTTTTGCTTTGATAATACGCTTTTACAAGGGTACTTTTTTAAATAGAATTTGCCAGAACGGTTTTCCGACCGCACCTTTTATGAATCGGACAAGCGAGAGAATATTGGGAAGAACCGTTATCCTGATATAAAGGCATATGACCAGACAAGAGTTCGACTGTCCGCAATAGAAGGAATTGCCGGCTCTGATTACATCAATGCCAATTTCGTGGTTGGATACAAGGAAAGAAAGAAGTTTATATGTGCGCAAGGACCCATGGAGTCCACCGTGAATGATTGGTGGCGAATGATTTGGGAACAACGGGTGTTCCTGATTCTGATGCTAACAAACACAGAAGAATACAACAAGACGAAGTGTGCCAAATACTGGCCTTCAGATGGCTCTAACGTATTCGGGGACATCACAGTGACACACTCTTCTGAAAAGAGATTTTCTGGTTAGCTCTGCCACTATCATATTATTCTTGTTAACTCCACCCCATTCGTTAAGGCTTAGTTATGAGCAAAACTTGGTGAATCTAATTTTCATACTTACACTCAAAATAGCGTTTCTATTCTGGTCAGCGTATTCTGGTCCCACTTGGCTGGGCCGAACTTCTGATAAAGCCAGGCTATCACAAGTCTTAAGACTGCCCGGAATTATCTGATCTAACTGCTTGTCCAATTATGATAGATTACTTGGTGAGAGACTTGAAATTGAAAAGAGCACGGCAGTCTGAAAATGGTGAAGGAGTTGAGGAACGGGAAATCCAGCAGTTTCACTATCTGGTGTGGAAAGACTTCATGGCTCCTGAGCACCCGGTTGGAATTATCCGCTTCATCAAGAGATTTAACGAAGTGTACTCCTTAGAAAAGGGACCGATCGTTGCTCATTGCAGTGCTGGTGTTGGTCGAACAGGAACACTTGTAGCACTAGACTCATTATTGGAACAGCTCAACGAAGAGAAGTGCGTCAGCATATTTAACACAATCTGCGACTTGCGGCATCAAAGGAACTACCTAGTTCAATCTTTGGTAAGTACCATTATGATTATTTCTCTAAGTTTCTTTGTTAGGTACTCGTTCTTTCTTTCGATTAAAATATGATATACATATAACTCGACTCAGTTTCGATCCGCCTGAGTCTGTCACCTAGCGATAAGCTCATTTTAACTTGATTAAACTCTCTTGAAAAATTGTGGTTTTAATTTTCTGGCCAATTCTTGAAGTACTGAAATTAAAACGCACATAAGTAAAACGTGAACTTTTAAGTCAAGGTATAATTAATATATATAATTGCCAGATGTGTCTGCCTGGGTCTGGCTCCAAACAACTTTTCTTCAATAAACTGATACTCTGCCTTTGTTGTCATGGGGACTTTAATTTGAGTAAAAGGCCACGTATGGACTTGAAATTTTTTGTGAGTGCTCGCTCAGAACGCTATGGTCAGGGTGTCTTGACAACGATTGTTTGCTGGTCTGGGCGGAACGGCCGAATTTGTAAACACCCTGGCTATGTTAATGTTCCTGAATGAGTCCAAGCAGGTTGGGGTTGCACAGGGTGTTGTCAGGGTAACTTTATTTTCAGTAAATGGCCACGTTTTTTTGTAAAATTTTTTTGTGGGGGCTTAGTTCGACAATAATTTCGAAGCATCGGTGATGCTAATGCTAAGTTAGGTCTTTGTGGTTGCTATGGTTACTCTGATTCCGCTTAAGCGGGTGGATTAGCCTAGTTTCACAATACTTGTTAAATCTGGATTTCAGAAACAATACATCTTTATTTACCGGGCGCTAATGGAGTATGTGCAGTTTGGTGATACAGAGATTCCACTCTCTAATTTTAAATCTGCATTGGAAAAACTAAATGCTACTTCTGCAGAGGGAACTCCGTCCGGCTTACAAGCAGAATTTGAAGTGAGTATGCAAAATCTGTTATTATTACTACGCTTTAGAAATTGGCCCAATATAAGTTTGTCCTTCTATGAGGTTCATATTATGAGTATTCACTTGGAAATCCATAAAGCTTATCATCTTCTCGTAGAAATTTTCACACGTAATTGAAGATCGCAAAGCCATCTCGGTTGGAACATCAGATGAAAATCGCCATAGAAATCGCCACGACCACATCATACCGTATGATCGGTCCCGAGTAATACTTTCCCCCATCCCATCTGTGAATAAAGATATATGCACGTATATCAACGCGTCATTTATAGAGGTATGTATTCTATCCTCCTGGGCTTAATTTAGTGTCAACTAACTCTGTATGTATCTATATTATTTCGGTTATGTCAATTTACTGTGGAACTCTTCCTCTGTAGGGCTACGACAATACTGAGGAGTTCATTATGGCTCAAGATCCGTTGCCAACAACAGTTGGAGATTTCTGGCGGATGACTGTGGAGCAAAACGTCAGAACCATTTTAATGCTTTCCGAGGTAGCGGAGGACAAATGTCCGCGTTACTGGCCTGAGAAGGATCAAGAAACCACGCATGATTATATTCGGGTCAAATACATGCAAAGTCAGAGTTTTCCATTTTATTACAAGAGAGAATTCACGGTTACCAACATCAAAACAGAAGACTCTTGCCTGGTCACTCAGTTTCAGTACAACGGTTGGCCGGTGGGCGATGACGCCGTCCCAGAAAGTAGTCGAGGCCTGGTCGAACTCATTGATACCACTCTCAAGCACCAGGATACGCATGACCTTTCTGTTGGGCCCACGGTTGTTCATTGCAGGTGAGGCTTCTCTTTTCTCTTCATTATACCCGGGGTTTAAAGCTAAGAGATTCTGGCTTGGATTCAGACTTTTGACTCTTAAATACTAAATGGACTGTTAACTATTTAATATGCTTTTCTGTGAATGCAGTGATGGTGCACAAAGGAGCTGTATATTCGTTGCTTTGGCAATCCTAGTTCAACAGTTATTACGAGAAGCGAGGGTCGACGTTTTCAGTGTTGTTCGAAAACTAAGATCACAAAGGCAGGGCCTTTTTCAGAATTTCGTAAGTTGAATTTATTTGCTTTATCGAAACTGCTGAACCACCTGCCTGCAAGTGGCAGGCAAATCACATATTTGGAAATTAATGATGTTGGTCTTTATTGTAGGCCCAGTATGAGTTGCTTTACCGTGGACTTCTCACATATGCCGAACTACACATGAGTAACGGAGTTGAGGATTTTAGATTTTGACTGATTTAAAAATATAACAGTTTTTTGCGCTACTTCGTATGCAACTTTTACGCTTGGTTTGCACTTTGTATTGACCTTACAATGAATTGGAAAATTGTCCATTCGTACGATTGGCCTTGCTCTCGCAAACAATATGCATGTTACCGATTTCGATGTGGTTGTGAGTTTACGAACTTGTTCCTGTGCTGTCTCTGTTTAAATTCCCGTTCCCGGTTGGTCCAGTGCAGAAATGAAGTAAGAAATGTCTGAAGCAACACCAGCGTTGACCAATACTATTGTCGACCTGTGTGACGCTCAACACCTAACAACGTGAAAACACTCGGGCTCCGACCAGCCTATCCATATTTATAACCGTGTCGTTCGGGTTATAAAATATGAAATTATTGAATCCGAAGATCAACTTTGTTCTCTGAAGGTCTCTGCTCTAAGGTCTTCATATTTTAAAAGCATGTCAGCTTTCAATCTAAGCTTGTAGCGTAGACTAATTTTTGCTTTCCGGTACCCGGTACTAGTTGTATTGAAAGCTCTACGAACTCCGTAGCCTCCGTCCTTCCAGCAAATGCAAATGGTTATTTTGAGTTTCAGCTGTTAGCTGTTTTCACTCAGCCACGCTGGAAGTTGCAGATGTAAATATTGTACAAGGGCTGAGCTTGTTCTAGTTCAATCTTAGTTACTGCTAGACTATTTATTACATAATTCGGTTAAGCGGAACAATGTTTGTCCGGGATGTTTATTATGTTTTGTTGGCGTGATTGTATCACGTACTTTCGATTCTCAATTTCAAATAGGTAAATCCAAGATTAGTGGATATTTTATGTAGCGTAGAGGAGTTGCAGGTTGTGCTGCTGCATCCTAGATAGCATTTAATTAATTAGGCAGTCAGTGTTCCAATTTCGTAAGTACTGCTTTGCCAGTAGTGATTGCATAGTTAAGTGTTGACTCTTCGTTTTGTACAGTTTACCTTCTGTGTGCATTTACTTTGTACTATTTTTATATCTATTGTGATGCTTCTTGGAATTTGAGTCTATCCTTGAACTATTAGTACGTATGTAGGTAGTAGCTGTGTTATCCTTTTTGAATGACATTTTATGACTGAAATAAAATCAAGATTCTATTCTAAAAGGCTGGCAGTCATTCGAAAATCCTTATCTCCGAATTTCAAAGAACCAGAACTCAGTGATGGAAAAGCGACGAGCCTTATACCCGCAATTAAAATTATGAAATTTAATTACCTACTGCAGCATCAGGAGCGGCTAGCTGGGTGAGTGACGGCACTCAGTCACAAAAAGGGATTCCAGGAATGCACTATGTCAGATAACAGAAAATTGTGGCTCAGAGTAAGAAAAGAATTGATTGACATAATTCAGATCTGGAATTCAGATTGAATTGAGCAATTTTCGGAATATTAATTGCAAGGCCGAATGCTCCACCTGCATATACGTAATTGTGAAATCTGATGCTCAACTCAATGGATTAAAAGCACTTCTTTGTATACTAAATAGCTATACACAGTTATACCTGTCAGAATCATACGACATGCGTCATACTTTTATAATACTTGGATTACAGGCGTCATGATCCTACTACACAACTCAAAACAATAAATGCTCAACTTCACAGAACGAACCTTGGTATTCAACTACAAATGAAGTATAGCCTTGAACCGCGGAGTACCGATCAGCTCATTTTTTAAAAAAAATTATGGGAAACTTCCTGCAGAAATAAAACCCCATTTATGCCAGACAAAATGAGGTTTTCAGTTACTGAAACTAAAAGCAATTTGTATTCTAGCAGCGCTAGCCCTTAAGGTCCCATGTCAAGCTATTCCACCGAAAATCTATAAGGTCAATGTTTCGTATACAAACAACAAACATAACCCCGGAAACGACAGGAAGTAGGCATCACTCTATTCTGCAGCCCTTCAATGAGCCCATGATGCGTAACGCGTATCGTATGGAAAGGAAAGTCCATGCATCAAAACGATGAGCGGAAGTATTGAAACTATAAAACAGTCCTTAAATAGTGATAATAAATACTACTTGAGTTACAGACAATAATTACATATTATTGTACAGTCAATTTATATGCACCGGTACTTCTTATTTACATTATTTGCTGCAAACAAATAGTTACATACATACCTACACACATACACAAATTATTTGACACCTGCCCAGCACTGCACTACCTACTGAAGAGGTGTTCAGCAGGCGTAGAAACATGAAAGCAAGTCCGGAGCATAGCAGCAGCATTGAACTTGTAACTTGTAACACTTGTAAGCATGTCTATTGTACGTCCAAATATTTACAACAACTAAAGTCGGCTGTTTCTTCGTGCCGTGAGCAGGTGGGCTAATGGTAGCTTGAAGATGCTAACTCTGTGATGGGATGGGATTACAGAGCGGCTTGCATCGAAGCAGAGCATGAAGCCTAGTTTCTCGTAACCTGTCTACTCTTCTCGGTGTTAGTAGGGCAGTAGTCGCTTGTCCTGTCATTAAGGTCTCAGCTCAGCAAATAAATATTATTCATGCATTATATCCGTCCAAGATTTGCAATTACAACTGCTCTGCCCTGCCTTGTCCCATGCCGTGCTTTATTATAAGAACAGGGCCTCCTCGTCCAAGGGAGAACGGGGTGGCTTATTTGATTTAAGGTGTTTGACTAGGCATAACTGGCCTGCTTAAATCCAACACAGACAGCAGCATGTGAGAATTCTCGCTTCGTGTCAACAGGGATGACCATCGATTGCTGAGATGTACTTTGTTGACTCCTCGTCCATGTAAGCATCGAGACTTGAAGAAGGCACAATAATGGGACCTCTTAACGAGA
>VNWX01002478.1:0-12036 GCA_009869905.1 Ceratophysella communis | reverse complement strand
AATACTAACCAGTTAGTATGCATACTAACCGATTTGACATATTCACTGCAACATCTATATGAAAACCGGTTCACAAGGAAGCATATTATATAAAACGTAACCGGAACCCAAAAACGCAAAAAATTTCAAAATTTGGTAATATTTATTCAAAAGAGCAAAATCTATATGTAAAGCCATTAGAACAGATGCAATATTTGTGCGCGATGAAAAATCTTTGAAGCGCAAATTTTTTTATTTTCCTAACAATGCTACCATAGCAATATGTATTGTATGTTAACCCGTAGGAAATATTTAAACACTAAAATCTACAAGTAAAGCCGCCTCTAATACCAATTTAGGTTAAGATGTGATCCAATTCTCTTGTAAATGCAATACCCTAGTAAATGCAATAATTTAGTATAAATGCAATACTCAAGCAAATGTAATACTCCTGGAAATGTAATACTCTAGTAAATGCTCTTGTAGATGCAATGCCCTAGTAAATGCTAATAACCTTGTAAATAATCAAGTTTTAATCCCAATAAATGTTGACTGTCTCTTTATGATGAGATGTAAATGCGTTACATTGCAATCTCATAAAAGTGCAGATCTGACCTTCTGGTCCCAAGCTGCCGGAAGGTAGGTGAAACCTGCCGTAGGCATGAGGCCGCAGGCCGAATGCCGCAGGCAGGTTTGTCTTTTAGTAATTGTAATTACCCATTTATTGGGTCAATAAATAAATAAATAAAAATACTTTTATTCAGGCTTCCACTTAAAAAATATTGACATGGCAAACGCCCAATCAAGTTAGAATATGGATTACAATGGTAAAGAGTAAATGATAAATCGGGAGTTTGAGGTCGCTTACAAATGGAGTTTCTTATCAATTTGTTTAAGAGCTATGGAAATGAAAAAATACAAACTTTCAGAAAGGGGAACACTAGAATTAGAAAACAGTTGAATTATATATTATTCTCAAAATTATGAAGTGATAGGAAGGGGGAACATTTTTGTTCTGAGATCCAAAAAATGGTGGTATTCACATAAATGGGCGAATTATAATTTCTCACCGCAGCACAGAACTGGCAAGCTTTGGGCTCGAACATTGACAAATTATACCATCTTGTTGTAGGCAAGGTACGAGGTATGTAGGAAGATTCTGCACCGCTTCGTATTTATTAGAAATAGAGTAATATGTAGTGGGGGATTGAGGAAGATTGACGCGCCTGATTTAGGTCTGCTTCTCCGAAGATTAGTCTTAGCCTTAGCGTTATAAGCATGTGATGTGCAAATGCGTTTGCGTTTTGAAAAACGGCATATTACAATTAGACATCGATCAAGCTATCCCACATTGTGAAATTCGATGAACGACTTCTAGCCCTCGATATTAAGGTATACATACAATTCTATCATAATTCTTTTAAGAACTAGGGGTCAGGTGGACCTGAAATTTGTATGGCTATTGGCATTGTCAACTTTTTAAAAGTTTTGTTGCAATTCTTTGACGATTGAGCTTCCTTTATATACTGTACCGAATCCATGGTGTTTGCCAGCCCATCCATCCCATTGTTAAACACCAGTGGCAATTTTTGAAAAACCACCTAGTGTTCATCAACTGGATGAATCGGCGGACAGCTTCTTGATGAAGAGCGATGTGCTGCTCTCGACGATAGTTTCCAGACTACATATTTTTGAAAAACCACCTAGTGTTCATCAACTGGATGAATCGGCGGACAGCTTCTTGATGAAGAGCGATGTGCTGCTCTCGACGATAGTTTCCAGACTACCCAAGATCGGTCATACCAGTTCAATTCTGCTCGCAGAATCCAGGTGGCACTTGCAACGTCTATGTAGGGTGACTGCTGATTAACCACCAGAAATAATCTTTGCCAAAAATGCTCCTGTTCCTGGCGACCTCAGAATTTTTGTCGAAGTGAGTGATGTTAAATCGCCGACTTCCTGCTAACAATGAGATGAAAATCAGATTGTACGGAATAGACTAATAAGCACAATTCGTGATCAAAAGTATTGAAAATGATATAAACTAGAACAAACAATTGATACGATTCACTATATTACCAATAAATCGTTTACTTAAAATATGAATGCGGAATGCGGAGAATCGAGCCTACATTACACTCGACCGTGTCGCTGCGTAGTGGGGTATGTACTAACACAGCACATGGAGTACCAAAGTATGTAAGACCGCAAACAGTATTGTGTGCACTCTTGTCTCAGTTGTTGTAGTGCTCACATGCTTTCGGACCAATTAAATCCCTGATTCGTCTCCTCGTTACACCGAACTTTTTTCGGGGCATACAGGTTAGTAAAGGTATGTACAGGGCACCACTAAACCTTTTTCTCTTCCCCCCCCCCCCCCCCTAGCCCATACTTTTAAGTATCGTACATGAACATGCAATATACCAAATTAAAGCTGAGTTCATTGCCGATCTAACGGTATCTTCATCATCACTATAGCTTAACAAATAACCGCTGCACAGCGCAAGAGAGAAAAAGTAGCTGACCTTCTCGGGCGCTTTTCCTCCCGACAAGGCTGCAGAAAGCGGTTTGCGCTGAAGGCTCCAGCCGTGCGCCACAAGCGGCGCAGCACAGTTAAACTGTTATTTTGTTAAAGTATGACATGCATTGAAGTAGAAATTGATCAGTTTGAGTAGAATAATGTCCCAGATAGTATTTAAGTGATTAAATCATGATTTGGATGATGGATAACCATTATTGACACCCAAAAGCCCGATTATAACGTTTTTACCACATTTTCCGCTGTAAAATTTTTTATTTGTGACCCAATGTTAAAAATGTTGATACCGCTAGATCAGCAATGACCTCAGGTTTAATTTGGTATACTGCATGTATTTTTACGATGTTCGGAAGTATGGGCTAGGGGGGGTACTGTACCCTGTACTTCACACTACGCAAGTGTGGAGCCCAAAATGGTTGAACGGTTAGCGATAAAGTCATAGATGGGCAAACTTACTGCACTCGCACTTCGCACTCGTACCCGTGATATAGTTGTGCAAAGAGGGGACTAATTCCCCTCTTCCCTCTTTTCGAAATGTCCCTTCGTCCCCTCTTCCCCTCTTTCGAAACAGGTCCCCTCGTCCCCTCTTTAAAAAAAGTTCCCTCTTCCCCTCTTTCGAAAAAGGACCCCTCTTCCCCTCTTCTGCAAAAGGTCCCCTCGTCCCCTCTTTTGGAAAAGCTAAAAGTACATTAGAGAATTACAGAAGAGGGGTCCCCTCTTTCTTCCAAAATAGGACCCCCCTTCCCCTCTTCCAAAAAAGTCCCCTCGTGCCCTCTTCCCCTCTTTTAAAATGTCCCCTCGTGCCCTCTTTCAAAAAAGGTCCCCTCTTCCCCTCGTCCCCTCTTCCCCTCCTTCCCTCGTCCCCTCAGAGGGGACGAGGGGAAGAGGGGACTTTGCCCCTCTATGACCAGTGAACGCGAGTGCGGAGTGCAGAAAGCTTGATGGGCCTTCGGAATATAACCTAGTATTCCCTTCAGCCTTCCCTCTTCTCTTGGATGGGAACGCTTTCTTGAAATAATATAAATAGCCTTCCCTTCGCCTTTACACGGAGCTCGTCAAATAAGGCTCAATTTCTTGATTAGGCCTGCTGTTTTTAGCTTTTTTTTAGATTTTTTGCTGCGTTAGAAATTTGAGATTTTAATCTTCCTTTCGCACTCAATGAGTGCTCGCATGCCCAAATTCCTAGCCTTCCCTTCGAACCCGAAAAGAACGCCTGCCTTCGCCTTCGACTCAGCCTTCCCTTCGATGGGAAGGCGCCCATCTATGGTCTAGTTACATTACTCACTTTTAACATTGAATTAAAAAACATACCACAAGGTCGACAAATCATCGACAAATGCGCTGTAAAGTACATTCGCTTTGAACACGTTCCTTGGGTCAGTCGCGAGGAAGACGATGCCTCTTGCTTTTCACAGTTGTCGCATTCGCTGTGTTCGATTGCCTGAAAGCCATTCATCTCTTCATCAATGAACTGAAACGGAGCAAAGGTACTTATTAATTTGAGAAAGTCTATTTAAAGGGACCTGCTTCGTAATGAGCGAATAGCATACCCATTGCTCGTCCATTTTTCCGTTTGGTGTTACGATGTAAGGCCGGTAGGTCTGGTCGTTGTTGAAAATGATATATCTATGCAGCATAAAGCTACATGTAAGGAAAACGCCGAGGCTGAAGAGTTGTTGAGCCATTGGGTTGCAATTTATTTCTAGTGACTTTCTAGACGGGGCGCAATCGTGCCGATCAATCAAAGCGGTTGTATGTTCAGAACTATATACTTCCTGGTTCAATGCTACGTGTATTAGGGTCAATGCAATACACTTTTGTTTGTAGGTACGCTAATGATTTGGAACAGCTCGTCAGAACTGAAGTTTAAAATTCAGATCATTCTCTTGTCATTTGTCATGCATATAGATTAAAGAGCTCGGGTCATTGAGCTTCGCTAGGAAACCGCAAATCAACTTAACATCACAGGATGTGTGAATCAGGATAAGATTTTGGTTTTCAGGTCAAAGGCAACTGACCGCGTGAACTACTCATTATCTTAGCCCGAGCTACGGTCAGGTCTTCGTCAACGTCATGGATACCAGGAGCCAGGAAAGTCCTGTCTACGGGCACGGTCAGAATTCAACAGAGGAGTACCACAAGAAAATTTGCCTGGAGCCAAGTCCTTTTGAAATGTCGAAGGCGCAGATCCCAAATTTACATCTAAAGCACACTGAAATATCGAGCCAGATTTGTGAAGTTGAATAAACTTTAAATTACCCATTTAGCAAAGTTTTCACTTTGTTGAAATTACATGGTCCTCGTTTCATTTATGTATTCATGCATCCCATGATTCACTTAACCAGCTTTTAATTTTAATTAGAGACGATTAAACTTTAGATTTGTCTATGAGGAAGCATGTTCTCCTGGCCGCCTTTGCGGTGATCGACCTCGACCCCAATTCTGCCTAATCCTCATTTCTGCTTTAATTGAGGGCAATAGCTCATGACTTTTCTAAACACTACCGTACTTCCGTAATATGCTTAGCTAGTACTTCCTGAATTCTATCAGTAGAATCAAGAGTTGAACGACCGATTGACCTACTAGACTGATTCCGCACGGTGGATTGGGACGCTAAACTGCTTTCGTTCTGAATCGCTGGCAATGGATTTTCAGTTTAATTTTGATCGAGATCCTAGTCACAAGTCAAACCTTTCTTGCAATTTCAAAGTTCTTGTGCTACCTTGAGTTCATCTTTTATTTTAATACGACATGGAAAACTTCCAGTCGACCCTACTGGACTGGCCTTGAGCCTACTGTTCCTCCTGTCGAACATCCCTGCTGCTGGGGAACTACGGTTTTGTCGTAACGGGCCGCACAAGGGTAAGCCAAGATGTAATTGTTTTGTTGTAATACCATTTTAATAGCATCGTGTATTTTCTCGTCTTCGTCTATTACAGGGAAAGACAATGAATGGCTCGGCAGAATCCTGTTCAATGAGAAAGTCAAAGCGAAGTGTATGTTCTTCGCAAGTGACGCTGGAAGTCGGAATGTAGCGTAAGTTAAGCGTACCTATTTGGTTTTGATTTGGATTTGAATTGAAATACACCTCCAAAAATGTGTCGAGTACCTACTTTTGTATGCGTTTCAGACCCACCTACAACCAGGAAGTGTGTGTCAGGAACGGGCCAGATGGATACATCACCAACACGCCGGAGAAAGGCGGTGACATCGAGGTAGGACACTGTAAACTTGTGAGTATTTAGTTTAAGATCGAATCTTAAGTCTTTGAATTCGTTTCGAACAGATCCACCGGATAAATATGCCGAGAGCACCAGCGGCGGGTCCGAAAGCGTATTGTAAGTTTGACTACAGCTTCACGTCTACGAAGATCTCAGGTCTACTGAACGAATGATTTATTCAATTTTCAGTTCGCACTAAGAACTACGTACAGGAATGCTTGGCTGGCGTAATTCTCCCACCCCAACACGAGCACTTCGACGAAGATCTTCCTGTTCGAAACCAGATGGAAGAAACGATAGTTTCAGAACGCCTTGCCGCTGCCGCCCACTACGTTTTAGAGGGTGAATGTGATGCAGCCTATGGGTTCCGAGAGCAAGTCGAAAGTGCCATGAAATGGACACATTGTACGAATAAAGCAAAGGTATGTGTTAAAGTTCGATCCCAATTACAATACTCATCTGTTTATGAATCTAAGTGAATCCGTATCTATGTACAGATCAATCGCAGCATCCTTGAGGACAAAGACGGAAAGTCGTTCAAGAAGACTTACGGTCTAAAGCCGAAATCGTTTCGATGGGGAAAATTTATTGAAGCTGCCTGGGCCGTAAGCACTATTTTGAATAAGTTTTCTCAAGGTATTATTTAATAGCCATTTAAATACTAAGGCTTGTTTTTTTAACCATAATTTTAGCACATCGATTTCGTCCGAAATTTCTGCTTCAAGGGCTTCCTTCCGAGAATGAATCAGTGAGTATTTGAAACGTGAAACTATTCGGTTTAAAATAAATAAATAAATAAATCACGTGTTTCTGTTTGAGCAGTATATGGAAACACTGTTCTCGGAGCTGATTCAACGTCGCTGGTAAATTAGTACTTCTAAACTGAAAATGAGTTTAACCGTTACCGTCAAATACCCTGGTTTAACCGAATTCTGAATCTAGGGAAAATCTCTTCGTGTTCAAACGAGGGAAGCATTACTACAAAACTGTACCGCAAGTTTGGGGTGGGCTTAACGCCTTAGTCCCTGTCTTCGGGAAATGTGCCAAGAGCCAGAAGGAAGCTGCCCGATTACCGCCGAGTATCAATGCCAAGTGCGAGCCAGCTCTTAACAATTAGATCTCGAGTTCAAGCTCCAGATAAGGGCGAGCCTCCGCCTGTGGACAGATAGCCCTGGTCTGAGACGCTGCTGGTCCCGTTTCATATCGGTTGGAAAATCCAGCACAGAGTGACCCCCAAGTGAACAATCCTGTTTACTCAAATCCCTGGAAAATGGGTTTTATTAACTATTTTCAAAATAAATATTTTCAAAATATGAAATATGACTTAGCGTTTCTGGCCAGTCAAGATTAATTTATGGGGTTTAATAAATAATAGTACATTATATTTATGGATGTGGTAATTTCCGGAAAGCTATCACTTTATTTTATCTTAAATTTCTTCCCCACCCCTTCATCACCTGCCTCCATAATAGTCGTGCGTAAGATAAGATTACAAGAAAACAGCGTGCTTGGTAGCGGTAGCATTGCTGGTAAGACAAGCTTATAATTACTCTTCGCCGTTTCATCCTTGAATAATTTATTTGTACCATGAAGCAATAAGCAATCATACATACTGTCTTCATAAATCCGTACAAGAGTTACGCACACCCATAAACACTTCCCAAACAATAGAAAATTATTCTGCTGCTTCGCAGGCACACAAACTGTAAATTGAATTGACTCACAAGTTAACTTAATGACCAGGTCAATACAAGGAAGAGTGTCTTCCACATTTTAACTGGTTCCTACAATCTCGGCTTTGCCTTGAATTCTCTGAAATCCACTTTTTGCCTCCACTTCCCATCGTGTGCCACTATGTTGGATGATCGCAATAGTAATTACAATTAAAGATCAGAAGTGCGGAATAATATGTGCAATGAAGCTGACTACAACGCGTAAGAAGTCAATGTCAAGGTGCGGAAGGAATTTAACAGAGCTCGTATAGGAACAATGAACAATTCCTGCATCAAGATTACCTCCATAAGCACCTGCAGGATATTCGAGACTTTATCTGATTGCAAAAAAAAATACGATCAACTTTTAGACGAATGTTGTTTTGGTCGTGCGCTATGATTATCTTTAACCGGAAGCATGACTTCTGCTGAGTCCAAATTCTTATAAAATCAATGCGTTAACGAAGTTCTAGCTTTAGTTAGACTTTGATAGTTCAATTCGAACAGTCAGAGTCTGTCCCCAATTCGCTTGTACTTGTACTTCCATTCCATTTTCTCTTGTTAGATTTCTATTTACAAGAGTTAGTTGAGAAATTTTTCAAAGCAAAAAATCAAGGAATTTTTTAAACTACCCGTTTTAAAAAAGCCTTAACCCTTTTGCAAATAATCAATCATGGTTGTTCAATTTTTACTCCATGCGCTCTGTGCTCTCAACGTTTGTCTCCCACATTATGACGCTCCAAGTCCAGACCCTAATTACACAGAACTGCGAGCAGCTGGAGATGAGTTTCGGATACCGGATGTGCCAATTGTGCATCCACCTTTTGGAGGGCTCGAAGGGACGCTCATGAAAACGATCAAAGGACGCCGGATCGGAGCCTTCATGGGCGTGCCTTATGCCGAGCCACCGGTTCATGAACTGCGATTTAAGGTATTTTATAGATTCCAGATTTTAAACGGAAACATTAGCTGACTGACTTGACCTCTGAATTTAAATAGCCACCACAACCGAAAGCAGCTTGGGAAGGCATTCGAGTGGCCAACAAGACATCACCGCTCTGTCTCCAAATGGATGCTGCTCAGTACTTCTACGTAGTCGGTCGGGAAGATTGTCTGTACCTCAACGTTTACACACCTAAGGTAATTAATAATTCAGAAAGTTTCGAATTATAACCCTGCGTGTAGTAAAATTACCTATCTAATTCCTGAATTATACCGTTTCGTATAATATGCCATCAAACTGGGAGCCTCTGGTAACTAAATTATGATATTCAACAACGTAACTATTTATTTTAAAATTAAAGCTTCCTTCGGACGGCGTTAAGCCCAAGTTACCGGTAATTGTGTACATCCACGGTGGAGCATATCTATTCGGTAGCGGGAGCGATCTCGGCCCAGCTTATTTGCTCGACCAAGATGTCATCCTGGTGACGCTGAACTACCGACTCGGAGTCCTCGGTAGATCTTAAAATCATACGTTTTTGGAGCTGTTACATTCATCTCAAAGCTGTGTACCAAATGCTGCCGTGCTTATACTTACTGTTTATTGTCTTGATTAGGATTTCTGAGCACTGGTGATGAGGCGAGTCCAGGAAATAACGGAATGAAAGATCAAGCACTGGCTATTCAATGGGTCAAAGACAACATCGAACATTTCGGAGGTGATGTTGATCGAATTACCCTCATGGGACAGTCTGCCGGTTAGTTGGTCGATAATTTTATGAGTTTCCTACTGGTAATTAATTAGCTTCCAGGAAGTAAATTGTAACTCGACCCTCTGTAGGTGCTGCTTCTGTGAATCTTCATCTGATGTCACCATTGTCAAAGCGTAAGCCTTGAACAAATTTGGCCCACTGTATGCTTTGTAAAATACGAAAATTTATAGTTTTATCTACCTTCGATTTGCAGACATTCCATTCGCTGCAATAATGCACAGCGGCTCAGCTCATCAATCCTGGTCCCTCGTGAACGCCACTGCTAAGAACTCCCGTACCATTGCTCTATCATTCAAGTGTCCGGTTGAGGATTCCCATGCAATGGTCGAATGTCTTCGGTCCAAGAACCCTTACTTCGTAGTGTATCGAACACTCAAAACCTTCGTAAGTCGAATAAAGGTCGCGTACGCGTGCGTATGTCTTAAAATTTATTTGGTAAATTTTTTAATTTATTTGCAGAAAACGTTCTTTTTCCCTGCTATTCCGTTCGGTCCCGTTGTGGAAGCTCCCAGTTCCCACGCTTTCTTAACTCAGCATCCCAAGGACGCTTATCGAGACGGAAATGTTCGCAAGGTTCCCGTCATTCAAGGCCTCGTGGAGAACGAGGGAGATCTCTTCACATTCGGTATGTTCGCCCATCATGAATCTCAATCAATGTTACTCTGAATCAGACAACATAATCGACTAATGTATTGAAACGTCTATTCGCGTAGAAACCGTGCTGTACCCTGGTCTCATGAACGCTCTGAACCGAAAGTTCTTCCAAATGGCTCCCTACGTCCTGGACTACGCCTCCACAGCCACTGATCCTGATGAAGTGTCCACTCAGATTAAGGACTACTACTTCGGCAACAACACCATTAACTTCTACACTCGGGATCGAATCAGTCGCATGTTAGGAGATCGTTTCATCATCAGTGGACTCCACAAAGGAATGCAGTATCACTCCAGCATCGCCCCAACTTACGGCTACAAATTTTCCTACAAAGGAAAGTACAGTGTTTCCCACGGTTTGAGTCTGAATCGAGCCGATTGGGGGGTCACGCACTTGGACGACATTGCCTACTTCCTCAACAGTACTTTCTACTTCAAGCCCATGCAGCTGGATGACCCTGAGTTCGTCATTTCTCAATTCATGACGAATGTCTGGAGTAACTTCGCTGCCACTGGGTATGCACAAATGCAAATTATGAATGAAATGCACGCGAAGGAAATTGTCTTAATTATTACGTTATAATTTTGTTTAGCAAACCGACGTACGTGAACGACGATGCCGACGAAGTTGAGTTCTGGAAGCCAATTCAGAATCCGCTCGACATGAACCTAATTGACATCAATGAGCAGGTCAAGGAGATCAAGTTCCCGTTCCAAGACCGCGTGGCGTTCTGGAAGAGTCTCAAACTTACCGACGACTACGACTTTCCTGAAAGTCTAATTAGTAGTAGTAGTGGTAGTTCTTTTTTAGATATTCTTAAGATTAGAAGTAGTGAAGATAGTCAAATTAGCAGTAGCACATCAAGTAGCCTTAGCAGTAGCACTAGCAGTGATTTTACTCATTCAGATGGCAGCAATTCAGTATAACGCATTATTGACAAGGTTATTCAAAATTGCCTAAAACTTCAGTCAGCTCAAAAGTTCAAACTTACCAATTGTTATCCTATTTTATCGTTTTACACTTGTCGTGTTCGTTATAATTTATTTGCTTACCTCTGTACAATAATGCTTGTCTGAATTGCCAAGATGCAATTCATCTCTAATGCAATCATCAACACAATGCAATCTGTTTGCGTAAAATCACGAATAAAAATTTGTAAAACATAATTTTATTGACTTAAATCTGCGTTGTTAACACGAACTTTTGTTTCCCTTCAATGTCCAGACCTCTAAGCCAAAAATTGGTTCTGATACAGCATACGACCCAGGCCATATTTGGATCCCTATAACTTTCTGAGGTTAGGTTATAAAAGGTCAGGTTAGGTTAGTTTTTACTAAAGATCAAGTTCCATCCTTAAAGCGTTATGGGGGTATCGATTGATGGTTTTGGGATTTGCGCGTGGGAGGCGGATAATTGGCACTTTCGTACATATGACCGCACCACATGAGAATTTAATATGTTGTAAACAATTTACATCCCTCGCCTACGCTTGACTTCCTGTGAAGGGGAAACTGAAGTCTAGCCTGGCTGAAGCACATCTTGGAAGCCAAGGCATCTACCGTCGTCTGGCATCTGATACCGAAATGCATAAAATTATTGCCGTTTTCGTTTTCAAAAATACAGTTGATTTGATGCATCAATGATCTGCATCTGTATTTTCAGCACGTATTTATGCTGAATAATATGGATGAAGAAATGGATAAGTAAATGATCTGAAAATGTAAAAATCCTTTCAATAAACTTAGGCCGGGATATCGGAATCTGCCTCAACATCAAACCTACCAGACCAACCCAATTCTTAAATCTTGCTATATGTGTAGAACGCATCAGGGAAATGTTTGAGATGCAGAGGCGTATCGCTGTAAAGGCTGCGCTGGCAACCCATATATCTACGGTTGAACGTACCAGGAAATCCATGTTGTTAAGAATTATAAGAATTTTAATTTGCAGCCATTTCCCGGTATTAATTCCGAATATTTTTAATTTTTAATGATTCGGCTTCGCAACACAATCATTGTATTAGCAGCAAAGAAATAGAAAATAGTTTTCAACCAAAAACCAAGTAGAACCGCTTCGGCATTAAATAAATAATTCGGCTACATACTAGAAAAGTGGGTACTGGTATAGTATGCGGCCCGGTGATCACGGGCCGCATACTATAGCAAGATTTCCTGGGCCGCATACTATGGCAAGATTTCTGGGCCGCATACTATAG
>VNWX01002477.1:0-12036 GCA_009869905.1 Ceratophysella communis | reverse complement strand
CCCCAGAAGAAAGTCGGCAGCATGACCTGGCCAGTGACGAAGAGGTATCCGCCGTAAACTGCGGCAAGATGGAGGTAAGCAAAGAGGGCAACATTCCGCCAGACAATGACCGTGGGCACAACGCGGTCGAGAACTGGGGTCGTATCTTCTTCCTTCGTCCAAATCGTTTTCCGCCGAATGGTCTGTGTGGTAGTGGTCTCTTGGGTCGATTCATTTTGGAAATGAATAGTTTTGGGTGGTGCGGTCGTGGTCACCGTAGTCGAGCTGGTGGGCGTCGGAGCCATTTTTAGAGCTAAATTCGTAAAACAATAGCGAAGATTATGGATGAGGTTAAGAGGCTAAGAGCTCATGCCAACGCTAAACTGTTCAGCACAGCCGGAAATGCATACAGGAAAAATACAGTTAAAATTGTGACTTTCTTTATAAGAGGTTGTGAAAACGTTTTAGAATTTTAATTGGCCTGAGAACGGTGTATCACAATTCTCATGACTAAATTAGAAATTACATTTGAATTGGAACGTTATTCCGGTGTCAGGCTTTCCCTTGTGGAGAAAATAATGACTTGCAAGCACGCTATAATACTCAGAAACTCGGGATCACTGTATTTTCAGTTAATTATGCAAATTATTCGGGTTTGCCAATTCGGTATAATTTTATAAACCTCAGTACGGTGAAATCCGTTTAAAATCGTAACGCAAAACCCCTAATAATTTCGCTAAAATGACGCCGTACCTGTAGAAGATCTAAATCCAATTAAGAAACTCCAATTTGTCAAACTAATAAATTTTGTGAGAGCTGTACCCTCGTGGAACTACACCGACTGTGTGAAGACCGAACTAGAGTCAAGCGCCCACTTTTATTCGCATTATTCCAGCCTGGAAGCCCCTGATCTGGAGACGCGTACATCGTGTGACTAGGGTTCAGATTCAAGAGATCTCTCTCTGTATCTATCTATGCAATATTGCGAATTTCTATCAAGGAGGCATTGGGCCATGGACCATGGCACGTACAACACGTGTACTTCCTAGATGGATAGATGAACGCAGGAAGTTCTCCCCAAAAAAGAGCCGAAATGCGCCCTTTAGCCAGCCAGCATCAGCATCAGTATTGATCGACGGCGTGGAAAGGCCATGGCATGCTGCTCTTGACTCAGAGCATATTCGCATTGCATTGTGCTACGTGTTTAAGAACATAGCCAATCCCTGTGTCGTCGTACGACTTTTTTTTGCACACTTTTTGCATCATTCGACTGGCATGGACTATGAGAGCATCTATTGAATTGGCACTTTGGTATAGGCATTATACCCTTGGCAATGAACTAGTGAAGAAAAGAGTGCCAATGCACCCCAGCACAGCGGTGTCGTCCGACTAACACACTGGAACCACTTGGCTTCCGAGTGTACGGGAGTGTGGCGTGATCCCGAGCTGAGCGAATGATGACAGACAATTGGTGAATAAAAATTTGCAAATTCACAGACTAAGCCAGCTTTTGCTTTCATTAGAAACCACAGCACAGGTTTGTCTATGTAGGTGGCAAGGTGTTTGAGGCATATGGCGTGGTCAGCATGGCTAATTTCAGAGCCATCGATTCCCTTTGTATTCACATTGTTTCGTATATTGTTGCCAGTAAACAGGTCAAAGTCCGTACGGTCAAAAGGATAGAGATTTCCGGCGGGATATCGGGGTCATTTAATGCTTAACTACCCGAACTGCTGACGCCTTTTCCCGCATTGTATTTACGATAACTTGAAGGCTAAAAAGGTCATTTAATAAACTTGAGAATTTTTAAAATTAAGCCTTAATTGGTGGCTGATTCAGGAGTTTCGTTTCAACGGGTAGTTCACGTCCTAGGGTTAACTTTTTTATGCTGTTGCATCGCACAACATTGCTTCACTCCATGACATGGAAATTCCCACTTTGTTGCAATTTTCTCATCTAAATTTATGATTGTCGCAAAATCAATTACATAAATATTATTGCATTCGGAAATTAGCAATTTACTCTGCAGGCTGTGTAACTAACGAGTTTGGACATAGAGATGCTATTTTGAGTATGCACCTTGAAAATATGCAGATTGTGAATTACCTGCATAGCTGCAGAAAGCAATGCAATATGCAAGTATCGATAATCGATAAGAAATAGCTTCAGCTACATGAGTCCTTGTCCCGTTTCTAGAATCCCTAATACATAGAAACTAACGCTAAGTAATTATATAATTTGACGTAGGATCAAATCAGGTATTTAGTATCTACATAGAAGCTTTTTACACGTGGAACGCCTCGAACACACATATTACCTAGGAAGAAGGCTGATTAATCTTGAACTTTTTACAACACATATACATACATACATAAAAGTGCATATAGGTATAATCGTATCAAATTTGCACTATTGTGGTGGCGTGGGTCTGCGTCATTGTCATGAATAATTGGCATTGGCACTGGGAAGTTTTTTGTCATGTCCGACGCGTAGGTAGGGGAAGCCTATAGTAGCTACGCATCAGAGATTATAGCGTCTTTATTGTGGAAATTAACAACTGCCGTATTGCTATGACTTTAATGTAATGTGTCATACGCTGTACGCAATCGATCCGGCAATAAACACCAAGCAGCCGTATTTAATGATTTATTTATGAGGAAATCTCTGATATTAAAAAAATTTAAATGGAAAACATTTTAAATGCAGGCCTATCAGATATCGAAATTTAATATTCGTGATAGCCTATAAATTCTCAACAATATAAATGCCCCCAAAATTGCCATTGTTATCCTGGGAATACCAGCAGATTTGAGTGCATTTGTATTAAATAATATGACGAAACTCGAGAAAAGCACCAGCTGCATGCCCACAGGTGTTAATGAGAATTAGGTAGTTTATTAATTTTCGGGCGTAAATGCGAACAGGTAACAGGTGAAATGGGAAATTCACAAATCTGACGTAAAGCCTAGTCTTATTTATTAGCGATATAGCGTCACCTACCATTTTGTATTCATGTAAATGCTCACATATAGGGCTTCAGGCTGCGTATTTGTGTTTTCAACTGAGAAATAAATTTAAGATTTGCAACAATAGCGTTAAAATTTGGTATTTATTAAATAGCATTAAAATGCCTCGATTTTCGTATATCTGCTTGAAACTATTCGTCCAAACGGACTAACGTACCAATATACCTACAATGTATAAACAGAGCTTCGAGTCTGTATCATTAAAAGAAAGCGTGTCAGCGAAATGAACTTACGATAACATTCATTAGGTAATAGATGCAAGATCTTAGGGCAGTTAAACCAAGATTATCTAATTAAATACTATGTATTTCTGGGATCAGCAGAATTTCTGCTTGAGCTTGTGTATTAGGTAAGTGCTACTGGATTATCTCTGGATACTTTGAACCACAGCTGATCCTCATGGCCTGTCCATTTGTTTATACATTGTATTTAGCTATGTACTGGCTTAATTCAAGTTCAAGTGGAAATCGAATCAAACAGATCTATCAGTTTATGTACTTAGATTTGCAGAAAATTATCCATAGCCCATCCCACTAATGCCGATCTCAAGTTAGGGAAAGTTAGCAAATTTGAAGAGCACATCTTATCTCAAGTGCTGCACGAGATTCTATAAGTACTTATTTGACAATTTTGGAGACATTTGTTGACAATTAGTGCGAGCTGATTTCAATTTCCAATGCTAATTTGCTAATTGCTAGCTGATACATTTGCACGAGTGTTTCCTCCATGCGCTGTGCTTGCACTTTGGAAATCACAAAATGCTAAATCAAATCAAAGTCATGCTTTCAAGAACTGGAACTGGGCATATGAGCATTTATTAATTGCTAGCTGATACATTTGCACGAGTGTTTCCTCCATGCGCTGTGCTTGCACTTTGGAAATCACAAAATGCTAAATCAAATCAAAGTCATGCTTTCAAGAACTGGAACTGGAACTGGACATATGAGCATTTATCAAAAATAATATTTCTTAGTTAATTTCCTAACTGTAACCTGTGGGTTATGTAGAGACATGATTTGATATCTCGTTCCCTGTTGAGCATTCTGTTTAAATGCAATGGGCAGTGGGGCAAAATAAGTCTGCAGAAATTCTTACGAAACACGAAACCGTAAATAAGCTATAGCTAAATCTATCCACTTTCGTATTCGTAAGCTGAGCCGGGGTTAAATTCAGATATATATAACTATTGATGGACTTTAGCCACTGCTGGTGTGGATGTAGAAATGGAAACACTTAAATTAATTACCATGGTTGACTGACCGAGTCAGTGCCACTCGTGACTGCCGTGATTTCCTGGCTGCTCGTGCGAATTGGCTGATTTTTCGATCAATTAGGGACATTTTATGGCCAATTAAATTATAAGTGTATATATATCACTACGTGTAAGCATGATTTATCGTTGCTCATTGCATGTTAGCGAAATGATGCTATGGTATTTGACTGCTGAACATTCATGACACTGATCTAAAAATAAATTATTTAATTAATTAAAGTCATGCCTTGGGGAAATGTACCACAAAAGCCATCATAAATAGTCATAATTAACAAGCACTTAAATGAAATAAATGCTTAGCTAAATCCCAGAAAAATACGCCCAAATTCAAGCCCGTTGCTCACAAGCAATTGATGATCACGGTCGCACGTTGATTTACCAAAGTCCAATTTTTGAAAGGCAGCTGGGCACTATGACAGTTATCGTCACTCGTCACTGTCCATGGAAAGAAATTATGGAACGACTGGCTTGGCAGGCAGTTGAATCAGAGGTAGCATGAGACCAGGCCGTGGGAAATTTATGCCATTTACATGCTAGTGTGCTGATTTTTAGAGCTTTTGAGAAAATAAACGCCAATTGATAAGCAGAACAGGCATGATGAAGTTTTCTCACCCACTTTCCTTGTACAATTGCAATTGTAATGTATTTAATTACCTGGTAGATAACAATTTTTAAAAGAAATGCATTGAGACTGGTAAGGAATTGCAGTCAAATGTGAATGAAAACCAGTTTAATATTGTTTTTTCTCATGTAAAAATCGCTTTAATTAATTGAACATTTTAAAATAGGCCTAGTAAGTTGCCACCACAATGAAAATTATGAATAGGCTGTTTCCTAAAAAACGCTTTCCGAGTTTCAACTGGAAATTTCGAAACTTGAAAAATAGCATTTAAAATTTCACGACGTTCCGTAGCCAAATGTAAAATGAAAACACTAATTTATAGCTTGAAAATCGAACGATACAAAGCTTGCAGCCATGCTATTACCTCTTGAAGCAAAAACCGTCAAATTTAGCCGAATTTTAAGGCTCGTGACCACGATAGCCCTGTACCTGACCCGATTCAAAGCTGATGCCGCAGCCTGTGACTACTTTCAAAATTCATTCTCAACCCCGAGACCCTGCCAGCTACGAAGAAGGCACGGTCAAATTTCAATTGTCATCGAAAAACCCAGTAATCGACGCTTTCCAAGTCTGTCTCATCAAAGATGGCTTCCCTTGCTTGGGCCTACGTGATGGAAGATTTGATATTGACAGTCGCAATGCAGAGGTGGCGGATTTCAATCAATTCATGAATCGAGCCGTCTATGAAATGCTCTATCCAGGCCCTGCACCTCCAGGCCTCGTCCCACCACCAGCAATTACAATCACTAGACGTAAAAGAGCCTCTAAATCTAAAACAATCAAGTACGGCGCAAAGAAATATTTTCCAGGCAAATACCCAAATGCATTTTTCACTGGACAAGAACGGGAAATCCATAATCAAGTTAAATTCCAATGGCTCTGTAAGAGCGGAATCTGTAATCACAAAGACGAAAAATGCGCTCCAGGAACCCGGGATGCCAGTGCTGTTTGGAATTTCGCCAAAAGTGTGGCAGAAGCAGATCGAGCTGTACAGAAATACCAGGAAGACCGAAGATCCACTGTTGTCGAAGAATGGAATAAAAAGAAGCGGTACATGAAAGTTAAAGGGAAAAAGCGAGTCATGCCGTTTTGGCGAATCAAGCGGCAGAGACGTAAGAGAAAAAACCTTAAATATTTTCAAAAACCAGGATTTTGACGATGAAACACCGGAAGATCGCTGGCGTCGGAAGGTCGAGGAGTTTCAGGGACGCAGGAAGAAAAAAGGTAAATCTTCAGGTCATCGGGTCATGGCGGCTACGCACTTCCTTATTTTCACCTTCACCTTCGCCACGTTATCCCTTACCAAGGGCCTATATTTTATCTAACCAAAACACTTCTGTAACATTTCTAAACGCCTGTGAATATTTTGAAAAATAAATACAATTTTGAAAAATTCGAATTCAAACGAAAAGCTCGACTAATTTTGTTTGGACAACGAATTTGAGTGAAATTTTGACTTGTTTGGTTTTTTTTGTAATTTACGAGTACGACAGAAATTCGGATTTTTCTAAAATTCGCTTAGCACCATTTCCATGTTATTTTTTGCTGATATCATTGCGTTACCGCCCAATGGCCTTCATCAAGTCCTCCAACGTGTTGACCCTGTACCTGACAGTGACCTACCTCTGCCTCATCACCCCTGCCCCCGCCTCTGCTGGAGCCTGTGAAAACCTGATCGCCGCCAAAATCCGTGACAGTTCAGAATACACCGAGCGCACTATCAAGTTTCAATACTGGTCAAATGAGTCCGTCATTCCTGATTTCCCTGTCTGCCTGATCAAAGGTGGTTTTGACTGTATTGCCTTCAAAGGAACCATCAAAGAACGAAAGCAAGAGCATGAACTATTGACCAAAAGTATTTATTGGGCTTTGGAACTTAAGAGACCAAAGCCGAAGGGTCATGTTGAAATGAGAAACAGAAAAAATCCCGAAGCCATAGTTCCGGAAGCAGTTGCTACTGCAGTTCAGAAAGTGGTCAAATGGTCTTGTGTCAGCGGGGACTGTGACGTGACAGCACCGGTTGGGAAGTGTTCTCATGGGGATCCTTACACTGATGTTTGGAAGTATTACCAAACCAAGGAACAGTATACCAGAGATGTGGAAAAGGAGAAGAAAAGGAGGGCCAGTTCAGCAGTAAAGTTGGCCAAGTCTTTAAATTTAATCATTTTAGTGAGTATCGGATTTATTCAAATTTTGTACCAGTTCTGAAAACCCCGTTTAATTAAAATGATTGATTTGATATCACAAAAAAATCTAATTTATAAACACGAAATTTTTTGCTGTTCTTCAGTTTAAGCTTCAGATATATGTCTTGGCTTGGATAATGATCACATCTTTTGGGTTCATTTGAGCCTGAGCTTCCGTCTTCCATCCATAATCCCTTGTACGACCTTAATTTTATCAGTTTTCCTTATCTTGAGCGTGGCCTTAAAGTCGGCAGCATCAAATCAATATGTGACTGCACTTTGCACTTTTCAATTAGGGAAGTCAATAACTCTGGCTCATAGTCCGCTCTCAGAAAGGGACAGAAAGCTAAAATCACAAAACAATAGATTTAAGAAATCTTTTGTTCGAATGATCAGCAAGGTCCAAGTTCACCACGCTCCAAAGAGCAAGGAGATGTTTGATATTTTATGACAGAAAACAATTATTCGGGCAAGGTTGACTTTTGCAGATATAAGATACCCGTTCAACTTCAATGTATTTTCTGGCTTGTGACTTATTTTAGAATCAAGGTTCAGTCTCTGACCATTCATTACTAAAATAAAGTTCCCAAACTTAGAAATTGTAGGTACATGAAATATATCCACCCACAGACTCGACTGCATTAAATTATACAGCATTTTTTACATAATTTTTTAAGGCTATGAACATAATTGGAATATGGAATAGGAATTAATGAACGATAATTATAAAATTCAACTCGAATAACTTCTTAAGGGCAGATATGACCAATTGAATGGTACCGGACACCATCAACAGCTCGTTCAATTATTTTTGAAATTGGAAATCAATGCCCGTAAATAAAGAGCATTTTCAAACTGTCTAACTAAGGCTGCTACCTACCTAGTTTGAAACTCGAGTTCTTCGAAGTAAAGAAATTCCAAAATCCATGACTTTTTTTAAACTGAAGCATTAGTATTAGTATGTATTAGGTAAAGCATATTGAACCTACCCAGCTTGTTTTCACCACAGCAGAGAAAGAAACACCCCTCCACGCTGGCCCTTCGGACCCTTCATTGGATCCAAGGGATGATTCATGAGAGGAGAAGTCACGCATTTCATTGAGTTTATTTTTGTAAGAAGTTTTACAGATTTGGAAAAAAATCCATTTTTAAAAATTTTGAGCATTTAAGTTAAATGGAATAATACGACATTAAAATCCAGAATTAAGCTTGAATTGCAAATTGCAAACCAAAGCTTTTTAACTTCTCGAGTTCGGTATCTATCAAGGCACCCAATTAACAACATATGCCTATCCATCGAAGCATCATAAATTTATAATATTTCATATCAAACATACTAAATTTAATGTTGGCCGAATGCCTGGGTAAGTAGCTCAGCTCTTCGTCCGTTAAAAAGTAAATCGAGATCCGTGGGAAAAAGTTAGAACAAGCAGATCTTTTAAATTCCAAGTGAAATCCCGTAGTTGTAAGTTGTAACAGATTACAGATCAGGTATCAGGGATGAGGGTCAAGGGACCACCAAATGTTTAAGGGTAAAGCTATTCTGCAGAAGATTTACAAGCAAAGTTAAATGCAGACTTCAAATACCCTGGCGAGACAAGGGTAAAAAGCATGTCCTATTTTTCAAAAATAAATATAAATCAAGTCTATGTCCGACATTGACCAGGAATAGCCCATCGAAATACCGTTTGTAAAAAGAGCATGTTGATTGGTAGGTACATAAAACCTTTTTGAACAGAAGCAGTTTTAAATGGACATTAGACCCTAGCACAGCGGGTGATTCTGGAAGGGACCGGGATCGGAATGACTCTGACTCATAAATATGACTAAGCCCAAGCCCTTCAAAAAGGGCTTCCTACGCACACGCATTACAGATTTCCAAACCGAAATTCTAACTTCAATTCAGCTCATTCCTCGTTTGGAAGCCGTCACTTCAAGTTCTCCGGAATCTTGACTTCTGGAGACTTTCTTGTTGATAGATTTTGAGACAATACGATTCTTAATGTCTCAAATACTCGAATCTTCCCAAGGCCCTATTGTTGGAGCTATTTCCACAATGATTCCAGTCGCGTTTCCGCCGGCAATTTATCGGTGCAAATACTGTGGTCAATTATGGTGTAGACCAATTAAAAATTCATTACCGGAGAAAGCATGCGGATATCCGCGCTGACAAGATAGAACGGAAACGTGCAGAGAGGAGCCGGACGAATTCATCGGAAAATTCTACTTCAACTTATGGGTAAAAATATTTTAAAATTTATTGACCTTTGAAGCGGTGTAGTTTAGTTAGATTTGATTCGGTTTAAAAGTGGTTCTGACTTCAGCACAAGTTTCTCTAACTCAAAAATCGTCTTTCAACCTGTTGTTTTTAGCGACAGTTCGAGGTTTGCATTAGCATCGTCATTCGAGGTTAACTGCA
Source organism: Ceratophysella communis (assembly GCA_009869905.1). NCBI lineage: Eukaryota > Metazoa > Arthropoda > Collembola > Poduromorpha > Hypogastruridae > Ceratophysella > Ceratophysella communis. The sequence continues at coordinate 2,531 of VNWX01002477.1, read as the reverse complement.
GCGATGAAAGAATTCCGGAGGTGGTGGACCGAACAATACCGAAATTACAGCGACAAAAGAAATACAAAAGGTCTGAGCCTGTGGTAAAACAACTCAACCCCGAAAGCAGACACCTCGGGCAACCGGACGTAAGGTTATCGACAACAACAACACTGCTGCGAGATAAGGATAAGGTCAGCCTACAATTGCCTGTTTTCGAACCTCGACCTCAAACGAAATCGGCGAACCTTGAACCTCAGACGGACCTCAGATTCCCGGCTGAGATTAGATTCGATGCCAATAGCCCGCCATGTGGTATTAGATCCGAGAATTTCGAAACTAAATTTCAGCCCCTCAAATCGACCTTACCTGTCATTAAGGTCGAGCCACAGACCGGTGACAAATCCTTCTGGGATTGCATACCTGAAGTTGACCTTAGTTCAACTGTCAAGCTCGAGTTGCCTCCCTATGGCGAAGCACGGGGACGTAAAACTTCCGCAAGTTCATCTTCGTCAGTAGTGTCAACGTCGTCAACGCAGTACGTTCGTTATGTGAACGTTAAGTCAGAAATATTTGGTGACATAGAATGTCCTAAAGATAAGGTAATTGTTAAGTTAGAGCCAGATTATTATACCCAGTTCTCCGAAAAATCACCAGAATGCTTGAATTTTCCAGAAGATCCTGACACGGACACTCTGCTGAGAGAAAAGTACCTCGCCAGATTAGCTGAGCAGAAGTTAGGGTTTATTAAGCGTGAAGAGCCAATGGTGGTTTCATCGCCGGAAACGAGTCAGGAATTTCATAAGCGGGCCAAGAAGCTGCTACTTATGAGATGTCGGTTGAAGGGATGCAACCATTGGGTCAGTAGTACGTCTGGAAAGCGGAGAAGAAGTTTAGAAATGTTAACTGACCACTTTTCCGATCACGTAAATGACGCGGAATTAGAATTATTAAAAGGTCAGAATTCACGACTAGTGGCGCGATGAGAGGAAAAGCTTAGGCAGGAATATATATAAGTGATAATAGGTCGTATTTAAGGATTGCTATATTTTTATTTTTTTATGTCTTACGCGTATTTATAATTTGGAATAAAAATTTATCTGACCTATACACTCCCAGGTTTGAACATTTACAACAAGACCTTTAAATTATAAAGGTCAAAAGTACATCATTTGGAATAAAAACTGCAATCTCTCACTGAAACTGAATGTTCTGTCTCGTTTTATATGATTTGGCGAACACTTCATATCAATCAGGTCATGATTACCAAGAATATAGTCCACAAATATTTTGTAAGAGTACTTGATTCTCTGTTTACTGCCCGATAAATAACATCGTTTCAGGTACTCCCTGCTAGCGACTGCATGTTCGATTATGTCATGACCTTTCTAGTAATCTTAAAGATGGCGGGTGAAATTGGGCTTGCCAAGGTTTTCGGATATTTTTTGTTTCTGGCCTTCTAAAGGCTCAAGGTCCAAACCTTTGCTCAAAAGTTGTTTCCAGCAGAGGATCCATTTTGAGAAATATGTCTGCCTCGAGCTAAGCACTGCTCTGAGTTTGTTAATCCGTTCCTTGGTTTGTTACATTAATTTAGGGATGGGATTTGGTAGGTAATTGGAAAAAAGGCTGACAAGACCCTTTTAGGGTTGGGATTTTCTAAACGCAGGGTACGCTTTCTCGTAGGCTCTTTAAATTTTATGACAGATGAACAATGAAATTTTGAAACTGAAAATAATGGGGTTTTGAAACAGGTTTTTGAACAAATGCAATCAAAACAGATAGCGTCGTAGCGTAGTAGGCTCCCAAAAATGATCGTGAAAACCAAACCACTCTAAATTGGGTTAAATTTTTTGGCCGGTCCTCTACGCAGTTGAACCCCTGAGCAGGAAAGTGTGATTTTACAGGTCTACGACGAAAAATGAGAAAGAAGGAACCCAAGCTTTTTTTAATTCGATGTTAAGAGAAATCTTTCCCGAGATAACATTTTTCCGAGAAAATCCTTTTCCCAGAAAGCAATTTTCAGAGAAATCTGATTTGCGAGAAGCTACATTTCCGAGAAGCGGAAAAACTTTGCGACAAACGAGAAAACTGTTATTCTATAGCCATTAGTTTTCGCCAGGTTAATAAGGGTATTAGGATTAGGATCATTGGCGGCAGGGGCTGTGGAGCTCGCCGGTGACTGTTTTGAATTAATTCGGCGGAGTTCATGACTGTCACACACGGTACCTATACATCGCTGACTTCAAGTGGAAGTCGGTACAAGTCAGGGACTTTACCAAGACAAAGTTTATAAGTAAATTATTCATGTAACGTCGAAGCCAACTTATCAATTCAATAAGCGACATGTCGCTAAGCACTACACACCAACACATACCAGCGGTGAAAGGCGAATGGTCAAACGTCATAGTGGTAGATATGAGGATCCGGTACTCAGTACTCATGTACAGTATGTCTCAAAAGTAGCCGCCACCCCTGGTTTAATTTTTCGAAAAATAACAAACTCAGCATTAAATTCATATGTTACGGTCACGACAAATTAAAATGCACCAGCT
>VNWX01002476.1:0-12040 GCA_009869905.1 Ceratophysella communis | reverse complement strand
AGTCTTTAGCTTTAAAATGACATATCACTCGACTTTAAATGTTAAGTAATAAGCTCAGGGTGGAGGAACCCGTGGGGCATGTTTAGCATGGAAGTTTAACACTACAGAGAACTACCTTAAGGGTTCAAATCCTGGGAAGCACTGGTGCTGGTGCTGCACTGTAATGCAAGCCGAGAAATCCGTTGTGTGCTGTGTGTAAGATACTGAACTTGCGCAAAATGCAACTGTTAACAATTTGTAACAATAAAAGAGGATCCTCAAATTTAGCTACCTTACTAACTAATCCGCAGAAGTTTTCAAACAGGTTTCTCAGATCAGAACTGCGTACAGGGATAGATATATGACTAATCAGCCACTACTAATCCCTCAATAGTTGGCTGTGAAAATTATATTAAGGCGAGACGACGACGAGATGGTAATAAATGGCATTGCTATTAATTTCAACATTTGAACTTCCTCTATTTATCAATAAACTCTTGAAAGTTCAAAATAAATGATGACGAAGATGCTGTTGATATGTTTATGAGTTCTCTGAGCTTTGAGACCATCTTAAAACAACGCACCGACGCCTCCTGCCTGCCTATGCTTCCGAGAAGGCCCTGACAAATGACAAACCACGTATTTTGTCCAACGCCTCATCCAATTGCAGAAGATAATGTAATTTTGAAGTCATAAAATTAGAAATACAACTTTACCTTATTCTTTCAAATAAAGAATCAGCGATGATGCAAGTGACTCTGTAAGTGCACGGTAGTTAATTATTGTCTTGGAAAGAAATGCCGAAATGATTCTGCAAGGTAATGTCTAGGACAGACAAATCTTGAGACGAAGATTATTTCCAGACGAAGACGTTTTTCTTAGAAATGCTGTAACTGGCGCGGCCAAGGCTATTGTATGCACTTACGTCAAAAAAATGGGATGTCTGAATCGGAAAATTGCAGTGCATATTTAAGTAACGGACAACGAATTGTACTGAAATACGTGGAATCCTGAACAAAAAAAAAACATACCCAGGCATGATTATTACTTCCCTGGCCACTACCGTCAGCCCATTTCCAAGCGTTTTCAATTTCAATTTTATACATAAAGTCCATGTTCTGTCCGAATTACCAATCTTAAGATAAATAAATTTTCGTCAAGAAGTTTAGCCTTTAATGTAAAACATTCTTCCACTTAACAAAATGGCACTCGTAATTGCATAATTAGTACACATACTTATCTCATATTTGAAATAGCCAGGTTTTCTAGCAAACTGATTCAAAAATGATTGAAGAATTTGATGCTGCTGGGCTCAAAATCTGCTTAATTTGTGCTGCTGTTTTAAACTTCAATATAAACTCGACACAGAAACAGACGCATGAGCTCATGAGTCTTAAGAGCAAATTTGAAGGGAAAATGTAGTGTTTGCTTTAATTTACCAAAAAATCGTTGTAAACTATTTGAAAATTAATTAAATTAAGATGATTATATTAACCCCTTGTAATAGTAGAAGGTGCTGTCCCTGAAGTGGAATAGGTATTTAACTAAATGGAACTATTTCGAAAGATAAAACTGTTCTGCAGTCTACGCTGAAATGGGTACATACTTAAGAAACATAAACATTTGTATTAGACCTTGTTATGGTTAATAAAATCAGGGTTAAAAATAGAGAAGTTCATAAAGATTCAAAGATTGTCTACCGGGGTGGAAAGTGTAACATTAGATACAATTTTAATATGAATTTATCATCTAGAAGTCAGTGCTCATCTTCAATCTTCGTATTCAAACTTTCAGGCTTCACATCATTTCGTTTTCGTCGGTTCAGCACGGCGAGTCTTATTTCCTACGCGTTCCTTGGCTTCAAAATTTCCTGAAAATTACATATCCTCTTTAAAATCATGAATTATAATGGACTTTAGGAAGTGGGTACGAGCAACATTATTACTGGTATATTGCGTTAGTGGTGCGTTGGGTTTGATAAAATCAATGGATACGAAATTTTAGCTGCCGCTAATGTTTGATACCAGAATAAGAAACCTCAAGCACAACAGGCTGATGAAACTAATATCTAATTGAGTTACCAGAATCTTCAGAATATTGACCGGGCGATGGTGTACCAATTAGAGCGCTAAATCCCTCCGGACGTGTATCAGGCGGGAAGAATGGCGTAAAGCTTTCCACTGGCGGAGCCTCTTCAGGATATACATTTTTGATAAATAGCGACAAGTAAGAGCGACAGAAGTTCTTGTCGCACAACCATGGCTCTGCATCTGCATCATCGTTTATTGATGAGCGACGAGCACGCATTGGCCAAGAATAGCCCATATGACCATCCACTCCAATGGTAGCGCTAGCTTGCACCCCGTCTTGCTCTTGGTCCGTTGGTGGTTCCACTTCCAGTTTAACTGGAGCTTCGAGCTCTGTCCCCACGCCAGTTGACTCAGAGCCTTCTGCGCCAGAACCGGAAGCATCGGTTTCCACGACGCCCATTGCCTTCTTAGCAGCCTTGGCTCTCTGGGCTTCCAAAGTCAATCTGGCTCTGTCAGCCGGAGAAAAATTTTCAAAGTCGCCAGTGAGAGTCACCTGCGATTACCAATTAATTAGAATTTATTACTACCTAATGGTGCTTGGTAACCAATAGTACAACTATAGCCTATAAACTTTCTACGGAAATTTATCGAACACTGTTCGAAAGATTCTTGGGTTCAATGCCGATGAGTGTGTTTGTATTGAAGAATCTAATATATAGAGCTTTTATGCTCACACGTGAATTAATGTTTACAACAGTCATCACTCGGATTAGGATATGCTAAGCTTTTAATGCCAATAACTGACTGACCTTGTCGGAATTCAAATACTTTTCCATTTTTTCAGCTCTCTTCTTCTCCTTCGTAGCCTCGTCAATTTTAGTGTATTTTACGGTCAATTGAGCATCAGGAACAGTTGTTGGTTCACTCCGCTTAAAGAATTTCGTGAAGCGAGATAGCATTTTTGGATCTCGTAAGGCCCGACCACTTCGAGAATACCAAATACCAGGGGCGTCTAGCCGATTCAAACAGATTCAAATATCTTGCGACTGATGAAACTGCAATTCAAATCATAATTTGTAAGACTTCGGCATAAAACAAATTGGAAAATAGGATTGCCAGAATTGTGTAAGTATCAACAGTTTAGCTCCAGGAGTAGTTTCACTCGTAGAAATTATTGCATCTCTCGTTCTCGTCTCTTGCCGAAGGCCAAGGTATAAGTTTTACATTAAAAACTAGTGTTTTACAAAATCTTCCTACTCTCATCTCAAGAAATGAAAACTTTAAAATGCTTATATTTCCAGAAAGTATGGCTGTCTACTTACTACACAGTAGTTTGTTTACCTATTACATTCTAAGATGCTATTATCTGCAGCGGCAGGAACGTACTGCTGTGAAAATTTAATTAAGCCTAGCACCGCACTCAATCAGAATCAGACACGTCAAGCTTCAAAGGCCGATAATTCCTGATGCCGACACGACGTCGACTCCTGGACTAGCAATGAGCTTTTTCCTCCGATCTCGATCACGATCTAATGTTGCATAGGCAAAATGGCAAATGCAATGCAGTACTATAAGCAGTTTCTTTTGGGTACCTAACAACCAGCCTATATTTTAAAAATGGCATTTCAGAACTGCGTAGTTAAACGTGACAAATCTCTAATCCCTGCTCGTTAAACGAATGTTGATAATTAAATTACCGTGGGACGACAATGTTAAGATACTGATATATACGATGCTGAACTCATATTCAAGAATAAACACTCATGCTGTTTTGTTTCTAATTAATTACCAATAAATTATATCGATGCCTCCTGCACACTCAAATGCTATCGAAGCAAGGGAGATAGGGTTCTCACGATCACGATCAGATAGTAGTATGCCATGCGGTCAGTCTTATAGTTTCTAGCAGGCCTCTTTCAAAAATTGCTGAAATATGCAAAGAAAGTACTTTTGAAGAGGCTTCACTATGAATGAAAAACTAACCCTGAATTTCCAGACGCCGCCAAACGGAAGGAAAACTAATGCAAGTATTTTTTTGTAGCTACTGAGAAGCTACCTCGGCTTGGTTAGCGAATGAAATAGGACTGAAGCTAGATTGTTCGCTATTCTGCGTTAGGGAAAAAAACGCTAAGACAATGGGCCTGCATGTTTGCCAAACTTAGTCTTCGGTTGGAAAATAATTATATGATTCATGCAACAAGAAAATATGGGGTTGAAAACGGAGGAGAGTAGACCGACTTTTTTCGTATAAGAAATTTCTTACTCGAAATTATAATGTTCAATGCACGGGAATGGGACACATTTTTAAGGTTGTTTTGAGGAGTACATTTTTATAAGATAAGATCTTCTTAATAAATATTTGTGTGCACAAGACACGACCAAATTTTCAAGACAAAGTTACTCGTGCCACAATTAAATTCGCTTTATAATTTTATTAGATAGGTACCTATATACTAAAATCCTGTCTTTAAGGCATTTTTAAGCTTTTCGATTTCCCAATTACTAGTAGTCATAATTTATTTGATGCTTGCCAATGTGAATACCAACGATCCATTCACTAGGTCTGATAAACCGGCTGCTACAGTGGTCACAAAATTTCTAAGGTTCGGGCAAGTTCTAATTAGATCCGATCTCGAGCGCTTATGGAAGTCAATAAAATACAATACCCCAGACTTAATGCTTGCTACTTGTCCCGACTACTAGGTCAAAGTGACAGGTCTGCGTTAGGCATCTACCAAATTTCGAAGGAGAGCGGCCTTATGTGTGTGTACGACATCGATCTTCGGCATGCATGGCCGATCCATCGGTCTATGAACTTTATGGCGCATGTAGTGCATGAGCATGAGTCCCTCCTCCGACAGAAAGTCGGTTTAATGATGGCACGATGAGAAAAATTATGGAGCAAGATAAGAGTCGAGTCGTAGCATTTCTCAGAAATTTAGCTGCAAGGGTCGTCGGCGAAGTGTTATACGTACTATGTATCTATTGAAATTTTGCATTATATAGGCGTAAGGTCAATCTGGCGTCTAGCCTATTCGAACGCTCGTGGATGTTAGACGGGCTTTTAATTCCAACGAAATTACGGCCAAATAAAAATCACAGTTCAAAGTCTAAGTCTAGGCTTATTGTTTGTTTCATCTATTGATGTGAAATGTAATGAAATGGAATGAATATCTAAGCATTCTGAAGCTTTAATGTAATGAAATAGAAATGTAATGCTAACTGCTAACGAATAAAACTCAAGAATGCAACTCGAGGCAGCCACTATTAAAATAAAATTTTGTGCTTTTTGGAATAAAAACAATGTAATGCATCGAAGAATTACGGTTTTGCGCATCCGCTAATCCAGGCAATGCTCAAAGCTATCCGTAGCCGCCGAGGATAAGGTTTGGAGCTGATAAATCTATTAAAGCCCGTAGATCACGTCGATTTAAACTACGAATTTGGAGCTACTTAAATATATGTAACTACTAAATTTGAAGCATCACGCGTTGACATAATGCGAACTAAATATTACTCAGCTTAAATGTTTGAGACGGCGAATCAGCCCGAAGAACATACATTATTATATAGCTGAAGGAGATATTGAGAAGATTAGAATCGATACATAATTAAATTACATATTCCCGATGAAGTAAAGTAGAACTACAAGAACATTAGCATCGCATTTTGGATAGTCAACAATTTTTGAGCTTATCCTTCGCATAGTACAACTAGTAAAAATGTATGATTAGCGGTTGGTTCTATAGCTACTCTACCAATACGGCTAATTTGGAATTGAGTACAGGGTAGACTAGCCTTCGCAAAAAAATAAGAAAGTTTAATCAGAGAAAAACTTGGAACTGGCAAGTGCCCGTGTTTTTACATTTTTGATAGCTTTGGTTTTCCGATACTTGTTTTGTGGATAGCCGTATCTAAATCTAAATAATCACCTAGGTAGATGAATACTGTAGTTGAAGTACCTGAAGCCTTAGTTTAGCAATCCTGCCTCTGGCCCGTTTCGGCCAGATGCTAAATAAAAAAAGAGCCGTAAAGAATTTCTAAGACAATTGCGATGCTTTTCGCAGCAATAATGCTGCCCAACCAATATAGAAGAATAGGCGATTTGATGTCTCGGTCTCGAGAGATTGAAAGGGATCGACATCGACTCATCAAACTGTCTTATTAATTTGGTCTACGCACATGCTTCAGATTTCAGATGATTGTTTCAAAGCCAGTAGCGGTTCTAGGATTTTTTCCCGGATAGACTCAGGCAGGCCAAACTCGATAAAACAGCTCAAAAGCGAAAAAAAGTCGCTAAAAATGTAACATTTTAGTTTTTTCGAGGTAGGCCAACAGCAAGTCACATATAGGTCGTGGCCCACTTAGCCAGTGTGATCAAAGTATCCAAGCGTCCATTAAATTGTGTTCTTTGCATAAAACGGCTTGCCTATCGCCAAGCACAAGCGGAGCATAAAGAATACTGGTGTTGCACGCATGCGATTGGAAAGGTGCTTGGAATTAAATAACCTTGCGTTAGGATTAGGATAGTGTTCTTAGAATTATTAGGAACATTAGGGTTTAGGTTTACTGTTACCGTACAATTGTAAACCTTAATTGAAACTATCTAGGTATTTATGTAAAAATTTAAATGCATAGCTCGAAGCTCGAATCATAAGTTTGGAATTCTTGCCTGAACTGGTCAGGTTGTTGACTTTTTGAGGCATTTAATGCTATTGAACGGAGCATGAATGTGAATGAGAGAGCGTTTTTAGCTATTTTTAGCTCCGCGTCAAGCCCAAGGCCAAAAGGCCCAAGCTTCTACAGCAAGGCGGCAGAAGAGAAGAGTGGACTGGACTGGACAACAACGGATTCTCCCTATGCAATCCCTACCCTACTCCCCTCCTCGTCGAACCTGAGATGACGCAAAGATCCTTTAGGGAGCCACTTGACTTGGTTTAGTTACCAAGAATTGTGCAAAATTTAGGTAAGAGAATGCGGCAAGTTGTTCTCATGAGGATTTACACGTACAAGGAAACTGACGTCTGTCAGGACTGCTCTGCCATTTCAAGAATCAAGGACGAGGAGAAGCGGCGTGGTGGTTGGACTTTCCTCGTCGCGTCGGCCGCCATTTAATTATTACTCCAAGATAACGCCAGTCCGTCACGCAGATCTCGTGCCGTGCCGGTCCCGGTATATTTAGCTCCATAAAGCAGTCACCATCCTCATCGTCTCATCGGAGATTGGAATTTGCTGGGCACTAGCAACAATTTACTCAAAATGACTGACCGAATCAAGAGCTTCAAGAACCATGGGAAGGACTCTGACGTAAGAGAATTATTGTTAAATTGACTTAATTGCTGCACGCATTCTAGTGAATTTACTTTGAGCTGAGCAGAGAGGTGATATATTAAAATAATCTCTTAGGAGCTTCGTCGACGCCGGACAGACACGACAGTTGAGTTACGAAAGGCTAGAAAAGATGAGCAACTGTCGAAGCGACGAAATATTAATGAGACCGACAATGCTTCAACGGCTCCACAGGCACTAAACTTTTCTGAATGGGATTCGCAAAGGGAAGCTCCAATTGATCCTGAAGTTCTTGACCAGATTGTGAATGACATCAATAGGTGACGAGTATTTAAATAATTTAACAGCAATGATTGTATTGTGTAGTGTAGTGTGCGATCACAGATCGCCTGCGGTTTCACCTAAAGTGAAATTAATAAATACCCGTCCCAAGTTATGTTAGGATGTTATGCGTTCGGTGATCGCACATGACGTGTACCTCCTAGAGTAGCGTGTTGTATTTCCTGATCCCAATATCCGATTGCGAGTATACTAGTACTCTAATTTATCCTTATAATTTCCAGCTCTGACCCTGTTATACAACATCGTGGTGCACAGACCGCGCGGAAAGTACTGAGCCAAGAACGTCACCCACCGATTGACGGTATGATCAGCGCTGGAGTTATTCCTAAGTTTATTGATTTTCTTCGAGCTGGCTCAAGTCCAGAGCTCCAGTTTGAAGCAGCTTGGGTCCTCACAAATATTGCTTCTGGAACGTCTACTCAGACTAATTTCATTGTCCAGTCTGGAGCAGTGGAGCCTTTCATTGATCTCCTTAGCTCCTCACACAATTACGTGGCCGAACAAGCCACTTGGGCTTTGGGAAATATTGCTGGAGATGGACCAAATCTACGAGATTTCGTAATTGAGAAGGGAGTTGTTGCTCCTCTGGTGGCCTTGGTGAAGACTCAGACTTGTGTGAGCAATGGCATTGAGGTTTATCTTTATGATTTACTGGCGGTAGCTTGTAGTTAGTCTATGCTAATTCCTAATTTTATTTTATCAATTAGAATTTCTTACTTCGCAATGTGGCTTGGACAATGTCAAATATCTGTCGTGCTAAGAATCCTCCTCCACCAGAAGAGTCAACTCGTGAGTGTCTTCCTGCCTTGGCTCGCCTGATTATGCTAGATGACATGGAAGTCGTATGTAAGTATCTCGATTAAATACTAACTTTAAATACCGTGGTGACTGGTGACTGTGAAAGGATGAATAATACCTTTACACGTTGGTTTTGAATTAGCTGACGCTTGTTGGGCTCTCTCTTACTTGAGTGATGGGGCAAATGAAAAAATTGAGGAGGTCATCAATTCTGGTGTCGTTCCTAGACTTGTGGAGCTTTTGACTCGCGAAAACTATAACGTCGTCACACCTTGCCTTCGTGCAATTGGAAATATTGTTACTGGAAATGATCATCAGGTAAGACAAGCTCCTCCTGCTAACTAGAACAAAGTGTATTGTCCAACAGTATTTCAAGGAATTTCATTCTTAAATTATTTAGACTCAACGAGTCCTTGACAGCAACGTTCTTCCCCAGCTGTCGGCATTGCTACTGAACAGCAAGTCAAATATTGTCAAAGAAGCCGCCTGGACGATCTCCAATATTGTTGCTGGAACTCCAGACCAAATTCAGCAAGTTATTCAGGCTGGACTTGTACCAATGCTCATCCATATTATGAAGCACGTGAGTAGAGAAAATAACTTGCTCATATTATTTAGAAACAGCAACCCTATTAACTCTTAAGTTTGCTTTAAGTCAATGCTATGTTTTAGCTTTTAACACGCCCGTGTTGGTTTTTATTTACTGAAGAATGTATTTTATCTGCTATCTAGGGAGACTTTCGTTCTCAAAAAGAAGCTTGTTGGGCGATTTCAAATATTACTTCCGGTGGTGAAATTCAGCACATGATTTATCTATGCCAACAAGGAGCAATTCCAGCCCTTTGTGACTTACTCACTGTCAGGGATTGGCGAACCATCGTGGTTGTGATGGATGCAATTGACAACATTATGAAGGTAAGCTGCAAATTCATATTGTTTAATATGTGGTATATTTGAATTTGTTTTTAAGTTTGAACCACACTGTAATTTTAATTAGAGAGCCACGGAAGTAGGCGAAGCTGAGCATGTGGCTCGTGTAATTGAAGAGTGTAACGGACTTGACAAAATTGAACATCTCCAATCCCACCAGAATAACACTGTTTACACGAAAGCCTACAACTTGATCGAGCATTACTTTGAGGAAGAGGTATGTCAAAAACTTATCAGACATTTTGTGGATGCATTACCTTGCAATCGGTATTTAATTCCATATAAAAATACCAATTTTATTTTTGCTTATTTACTTTACAGCCGAAGGGAGATGCAGGTCTTCAGCCTGAACTCGATGCCAGTGGTAACTACGTTCTGACTATGGATGCAAATGAACCACCGGCAGGACCATTTGAAATGTGAATTATGTTCAATTCTTTGCAACACCCACCCAACTCATCTTTATGCACGCACCAAGGTAATGCTACTCTAGCTAGCCCAACTTTCATTTTGTTTAGTAAGCTTTTCGTCTTGTCTTCTGACAATAATCTTTCCCTTTAAAAGAAAATCTTAGCCATTCATTTCCATTTTGTAAGCCCAAAGCCTAGGAAAATCGTAATTAGGATGGATAGAAATAGAATTTGATGTCCCAGATCTTAGCCCCCAGATAAAATGTAAACGCTTTTCTTTTGAATACTTTGTATACAAGGCACCAAATTGTGTTGAATAAAATAAATTCATTTTCTGACCATCATCGAGTTTTTTATTTATTTATTTACGTTTTTAATGTTTACTAGTAATCAAATTCTTATTTTAATTCCACGAAAGCCTTACTAAAAGTCCCACCTTTTATTTTTGTTGACTGATGGCATCGCACTAGGGCCAACAACCAATTCGAAAGCTAAGACATTAATTTTGATGTCAGTATTCAGTTCAGTTTCCCAGGAAATTCTAGCATGAAAGTTGTTTATTTATGGTAACCACAAGCATTGCCTATTCAACAGCAACGAAACGAAGCGCCTGCATCTCGTAATGCATACTTTGTAATTCTAATTAAATTATAAGTATACGAACCCGCAAGATTTCTACATTCAGCGTTCCCAATTTTCGACACTCAGCAATGACCGGAGCACATGTTCGAAAAATCTACTGCCTGCGGATTCGTCTTAGGTACATTATATTTCTCACGAAAACGACTATGTCCAGCGGCTGCTGGTCAGATACATAGCGAGTCCACACCGGAGTTCCCACTCCGGTGTGTGTCACATCAAGTCCACTTTACATTCGACCCAGATACCTGGACCTGTATCCCTTTTCGTTTGAAGCTATGTACTTGGAACAACTCGCTCGCGAACTTAAATTCAAAGACCATTTCGTCCTGCAACAAAACCTTTCTTGATATCCCAAACCCATCTTGTGATACAGATTAAAATGAACCAGATGCATTCGTTCGCCGAGAGGCAGCCATTTAAACTAGGTAGAGCATCTACCTCCAAGAGTCGCGTGGAATTCCTGCAATGAAAATATTTGGGTAATATTTGTGCTTTGGGTGTGATCAAACTCTTGGTAAATAGTTCTTGACGTTCTGGAACAGTCATTAATCGTTAAACAGTTTAAATAATGTGGCCCAGTGTCCGTTGCCGGTACGTTAATTTAAAAGAACTAGTTCCAATTTTTATTTGCTGTGAATTGTAGTTTTTGAATTTCTGGCGAAACCCAAGTTACTGACACTGACATCCCTGTCATGGTACAGACGATCGCTTGATTACAAATTTGGCCTAGGTATGATAACTTTTGCGGCTTTAGCAAGAAAAGAAACTGAGCTGAGGCAGAGGGCACTAGGAATTCTTGTGATGGCTTAACGGCTGGTGATTCTCTAATAAGTTTATAACAATCGCTTCTGGTCAATCCTCACTTTTCTAACATACTATCATTACTTATGCATACCAATATCTTAATTATATCAGCAATATTCGGAATGTAAAAGTTTCATACATGTATTTTTAATCGCACCTCGTCTTCAAATATCTATCAAATTTCGTAAACCCCTCGTTGTCACACTTTCAGGGTTTTAAAAACTTAATTTTTTCGGGAGAAGGAAAATCATGTTAATTTTCTTTTTTAGATTTTTACCTGTGAAACTTTGCTATACATGCTTACATGGACAAAGTAAACTAACTATATTTATTTGGATTAATAAAAATATGTGGGCAAATAATTGTAAGAAAACATGCCTTGGATAATTGAAGAGTAACGAAGAGTGTCATAGTCATAAATTCAGATTGATTATAGTTGCATTACCGACTTTTAGTCGACAAAGAATCCGATTTCTGGGACGAACCCCTGGTTGACCCCAGTCCATTGAGCATTCTCTTCCTCTTCGAATTCGAATTGGACAATCCGCCTACTTCCATCTGGCAAATTAAAATCTAGACGAGCTCCTACTCCGTCAGCAGCCGTGTAATTCTTTACGTTGTAAGGATAAGATTTCTGAGGAATAAAAACGAAACGTTATCATGAAACTCGTATTCGTATTTGTTCTTCAATTTTATGTTTAGAACGTATTTCAAATAAAGAGGCTATCCCCGGCTTAGGGCCAAAATGGACGGCCTGAAAGTGCGGCAATGAGCTGTACTTCCTTTGCTCGGCGCCGCAATCCCTTGTAGTTATGC
>VNWX01002475.1:0-12042 GCA_009869905.1 Ceratophysella communis | reverse complement strand
TTTATCGACGCGGAACTTTTATCAAGGGTAGTTATTATCGATTCCGAGAAAACAGAGTTCATGGGTACTTATTCATGTTACATGTGAAAGGACTTCTGGTTATAATTTTAATCTTTAAAATTATAAATGGAATATCTAAATTTAGTTCCGTAAATGTCACCTCTTTGTGCGAAGGTAATGTCCAGCTCTCAGTCGACTTCAAGAGCTTGCAATGACCCCACTTGTTAATTATATTCCTACTACAAAAGGGAAACAAATTGCCCAAATAGACGGCTATCTCTATTATAGGGACAGAGTTCTACCTTTTTTGCCATAATGCTGTACAGTTGTATGGAGCATATTTTAAAATTATATGAAAACACTTTTTATGACGATTATATTATTTATTTAAATTGTAAATTCTATGGAGCACCTTAATTTGTAAAAATAATGAGAATTTGATGAGTTGATAAAAAAGTCATTTTAAATCGATCAAAATGAAGTTGGTAAAAAATCTGTTGATAAAAATGTCAGTTGTTAAAAAAAAATCGATAAAACTGCTGCACACGACAGCAAACACAAGGTAGGAGCCGTATCTGGTCTATACACCAACAACCATGTTCGATAAGTCTAAACAACGTTTGTTAACATAAAAAGGTTGCTACATTAAATCTTTCCCCGATAAGCTAAAGACAGCTTGCTCCTGATAATCTGAGCTTCAGATGAATCATATCTGTTTTGCTGGCAAGGAGCAACGTGTTTAGAATGGACATTAAAAGTAAGAATGTCAACGTCTACAACTCATAGCCAGCATTAGAAAAGCAGAAGAGGTTTAATTTAAGGTTATTTTCTACAATCTACGCCCTAACTAGGTGAATGCACGCAATTAGAATGAAATACTGTACCGTGTAGCACTTCCGAAGATAAGCAGGAATGTTCAACTGTGTGGAACACGTACATTTCGTCTATGTAGTTTAATTTTCGACGCTGAAATTCGCTCGGCTTCATTGATTTAGGCTTAGGAATCTGTGACGCTTCAAGGTCATCAACAACCTTTTCCGATTTGAAGGCCAGTACACTTCGAGTTGGCACTTCACTAATGTGCAAAGCTACCTCAACCAAGTCAGGGTAAACTTCTTTAATGTTTTCCCAAGAATAACTTGCGGTTTGATCATCAAAATCCAAAAGAGTTAACGAGGCACTTCCCAGTAAGTATTCAGCAGCGCTATTATTTTCGTCCTTGGGAATTACGAAATCGAAATAGCATTTCTGCTTTGAGCAATCTTCGGAGATGATCTTACAAAATCGTGCAGAATCAGCATCTTCAATTTTGCGTCGAATTGTTTTCGGTTGTAGCGTGGGTTTTCTACTCGCTCTTCGTTTCTTCATGACCTTTTTTTGATGGAGCAGAAATCTGCTAATTCATAGAACGAATATTTTAGACTTGAAATTAAGCTCACCGCACTATGATTATCATTTATCGTATCAATGAAATCCAGTGATGCAGAATAACTTACGGTATAGGGGTCCAGTTATCAAGTTCATCGTCCGATGACAAAATTACACCTCGTTGCCTGTTCGCGTCTCTGCGAGCCGGGTCGAGGTCGAGTGTAGGACTCACGTCAGAATCAGACTCGTACATTTGCCCAATGCTCTGTGACTCTAAACTGTCTACAACTGCATGATCTGATTCAGACGATGAATCAAGTGAAGATGGTACACGCCTTGAAGTGAAAGTGGTGCCTCCAGCAAGTCTCGGGACGAAGTCAGGATCATCGGACTCTTCCGAATCTGACATAACAAACTCAACACGAACTTCTCCACTATTGGGATCTGTTACTTCTCTGAATCCTGTAACGCGGCTGTTTGATGGTTCCTCAGGAACAGCTCCAGCACTATTTGGCTCGCCAAATTCCTGTTGTCGTGTCGAGAGCCTGTTTAGCCTTCTTTGCATTCGAGAGCTCGGGCCAGGACCGACATCGTCAACCTCTTCGTCCTGCTCTACTAACAATAAAGGTGGGTGCTCTGCCTCCTCGGTGTCACTCATGTCCACGTCGTCCATATCCATGATTTACTTTGCTTTCAGTAAGATCAAGTGCTTGAATCGCTCTCGCATTCACTGCTAGCAGACAGCAGAAATCCGGATTTGTTTACGTATTTGACTGAATTCTGCAGAAAAATTATACCACGGCAGGTAAAAATATAATTGTGTCGAGTATCGAGTAAATAAAACTAAAACCAATAAACGTGAAAGGTAAGCTTGCCACTTGTAGGCATATATTTGGAATCCTAAAAAATCAGAGGAACGTGTACGCTGGAAATACAAACTAACATAGAGTCTGTGACACAATGTTGCATGCGTCCTTTGTCTTTAAATGTTAAACTTTTGCAACTATGCAACTTACCGAAAAATTGCTCTCTGTGACTGCATTTATGCTGTTGTCGGTCTTGCTTCTCAGAGCTCAACACAGAATAAAGACGCAACAATGCATGTCAACTAATTTGCAGTTTCACAGTTAAGGTGTAAGGTGTTGAATGTATTTGATTCGTGAGGTAAGTTGCAGGGTAGTCGATAGATATAGTTCCTTGTAACTTATTGACGTTCTTCGGACGTCGCGTGAATGTTAGGCCTGGATATGCATGGCCTATACCCTTTCAGTTAGGCCAAAAGGCTAGGCTGTTGACGGTGCGCGGTGCGGTGGCCGTAGATAAGCGAGGCATATCCCCTTTTAGGTGTTAGGGCTAAGTGGCCGGCTCGACGTCTTCTATTGTGTGTCGTCGGTCGTTTGCTAATGACACCCTTGCCTGCACATTAGCATTACGTAGCATGTGTATCAGCTGTTTTAGTAGTTTTATAACGATGATGACCGATGAGCGACGCGACAACGAACAACCGGCTGACGAGACGACCTCGCCTCGATTGTCGGTTCGGTGGACTCGACCTGCCTCTTGCCTGGCAAGGGAAAACTAATAATAATAATTGTTTGCTTTCACACGTACAACGTACGTACGTTTAAGTTTGAAAGGTTTGTGAAGCTAGCTAGAGACCGCCTTTCCGGTGAAAGTCAAGGTTGGCCAAACAAGGAAGGTTGGATCTCATCTCTCCCCCAGCACCATCATCATTCCTAGGTCTAACTCCGCCATCACATCAGTCCTTTTTAATTTAATCTTTAACACCGTCTTGTCTTGTCTTTCTTAATTAATTTTTTTATTACTCCTCAATCAAGTCAAGTCAAGCTGAGTCTTACGGGTCAACGAACGTTTTTTTGAAATTTCAGGCCCCATACTCTGGAATCTGGAACCCGTCTAGCAGCGCCGCGCTCATTATTGCCGAGAAATTTTGTGTTCTTGAATGAAGGCTTTATATGACTATTTTATTATTAAATATTCAATCTTGTTCCATAGCAAAACTCTTGCTTGCCTACAGCCAACCATAGAAATATTTAATCGAGCAATAAACTAGTCGTTTCATAATATTTATCTGTGAACTGCTCGGTAATACGTTTTTGTGTTGTAACTTGTAGCTTGCAACTGTAACTTGTGTAACCGGGTTTAATCCCAGTTCATCATAAAATTGAATACAAACATGTGTACAACCTTCTCATGCCGTGATCGTGAGGAGTTATGGAAATGACAATTTTGTTGCTCGAGTATTATTAGTTCTCAGGACAGGGACAGGATATAGAAATGATACAGGAATTCAGGACATGATATACAGACAGATTCGATACTTAACCCTCAAAAGGCCGCTTAAAATGCCCCGTATGGGTCGCCGACTGGGTTCACATTTGTGGCACCTTTCGTCCATTGCTTAGCATATACAACTTGCCGCATTTATTACAACTGTTTTCAAACCAGTAGTTCAAATTCCTGAAAATCGCTTAGTTAACATAGGAATCTTCAGACCGAATTGGACTAAATATTTTACAGAATACTTTGGTTAAGTTTATATGCTGTAAATTTCGGCAAGCTGGCAGACAATAATATTTCTGAGGAATACAAAAAATTCCAAGTGTGTAGGTCAAAATTTTCTTCAGAGATTATTGAATGCAAGGAAGGGTGCCACAAATGTAAGCCCAGTTGGCCTTTTGAGGGTTAAGGTATTTTTCTCGCTCTTTTTACACGGTGTTCGTGAAATCCTTAGATTCCACCAGGGTATTCCACCATGAGCATGAGCCAGCCATATAATTTTTAAGGAAAATCTCCGATCTGAATCTAGAGTGGTCCGAGAAAAATTCTACACCGTTTATCATAGTCGGTATTAGCGTTGATAGATAAAGTCGCGCCGCCGGAGCTACAATAATCTTACTGTAAAAGACAATTGTCATAAGTAATATTCTTTTATGTTGCCCTATTTGTGTGCTGTGAATCCTGAAGTTTCATCGCACACTACACGACTACGACTACAACTACACCTGCATATACTACATAGTATTAGGAAGGAGGGAGGTGCAGTAAATGCTGGAGATCAGATTAGGTTTTCAATTGTCAGGTGTACTGAATACAGGTGTGTAAAAATACAGAAATACTATGAAGGAATAGGTATGCTATAGGTTTATGCGGACAGAAGACCGTATTATTGTGCCCTGCACTGAGAATTCCACCCTTCCGATATAACAATAGGTATCAGGTTATTCACTTGTTGCTTCTCGCATCCTCTTGCACCCTCACCCTCTCCCCCTTCTTAACATCTTCAAATTTCGAATTCAGGTATCTTTGCTGTTCATCAGATCCGCGACAATTGTCAATTGTCAATTGTCATTGTGACATTTTTTGTTCAAATTTACTTATTCCACTATTTTGAATACGCCGATTTCGTTGTTCACCGGTCACATTTTCGTTCTGGAATCTGAAATTGGTTGAATAGGTCCATCTCTACTCTTTTAATTTGATAAGAAATCGTTTTGTGCATCTGAGGCAACAGGCAATCTCCGAATCAGAGCAAAATTGGAATAGGATTCATTCAGATTTAGAGGACTTAATTTCTGCAAAAGAAGATGTCAACCATTGTCGGACCCAGTGATTATGTGCTCGAGTCGGTGAATCTCTACTACACAGGCCATGTAAGCATAAGTTTATAATGATCTCGATCTCGACTGTATAGAACTGAGCTACCCGGCATATTTATATGCTGGTAAACAATCCCTAGATCCAAACTTATACTTTGCTGTAGGTTGAACCACAAACATGGCTGAAACAATTGACTGGAACAACCAGAAGTGGAATGATCCTGCGAGATGTATCGTTCGAAGTCCATTCTGGTGAAATCATGGCAATCCTTGGGTCGAAGGGTTAGTAGAACCATGATACATACATGTCGGCCCTTCGCTTTTCTCTTCAATTTTGTGGACCTCTTATTCGTGATTATACTGTTTAAAATTTAATACGTAACAGGAAGTGGGAAAAAAGCCCTGCTTGACGTTATTGCATGTCGTGCTTACGGACCCAAAAAAGGATACGTTCTATTGAATGGCGTCACAATGAATCGCCGTTTATTCCATGTAAAAACGTGAATACACATTTTTTCCTGTTATTTTCTATGAATTCTAAACAATATTTCGATTTCAACGCAGTCGGCCGGAAGTTACTTGAGTGGGGTTGG
Organism: Ceratophysella communis; assembly: GCA_009869905.1. NCBI lineage: Eukaryota > Metazoa > Arthropoda > Collembola > Poduromorpha > Hypogastruridae > Ceratophysella > Ceratophysella communis. The sequence continues at coordinate 6,461 of VNWX01002475.1, read as the reverse complement.
AGACGAGTACCTTCACCCCGGATTAACGGTATACCAAACATTGCACTACGAGGCATGTTTTTCGCTGAAGGTACCAAATTCGGTCCGGAAGATTCGAGTTAGGCAAATTTTGTCGGATGTAGCGTTAACCCAAGCTGCTGGAGCCAACGTTGATACGTTGACTCCATCGGAAAGCAGAAGATTATCCATTGGAGTACAGCTAATGAAGGATCCTGGTGAGCATAGATACGATTCTAGGCTAGGGTACGTTCGGTTGAAGCTGCTGATTCCAGAAACTTATGTCGAAACTGTTGTAAATTATAGTTGTACTGTTGGCGGATGAACCTGCGTGGAATTTGGATCCGTTAAATACATACTTTATCGTATCTATTTTGTCCAATTACGCCAAGAAATACGGAAGAATCGTAATTCTTACAATGGAGAAGCCTAGATCTGATATCTTCCCGTTTTTAGATAGGGTCACATATTTGTGTCTCGGCGACGTAGTTTATTCCGGAAATACGAGGCTAATGCTAGAATATTTTCGCACCATCGGGTTTCCATGTCCCGAAGTGGAAAACCCACTGATGTATTACCGTGAGTTTCAGAACCTCTTGTAAAAACTCGTCACAAGGCATTACGAAATTGCACTAACAACGAGAACTTGTCTTGCAGTGTGTTTAGCAACAGTTGATCGAAGATCCCATGAACGCTTTATTGAATCCAACAATCAAATCGCCCTTTTGGTCGACAAGTTTAAGCTGGAAGGAAATTCGTTTAGGAAAGCTGGTGGCGGATTCAGTCCGATCGAGGGAAGGGGATCATCGACTCCACTACACGCTTTAGGACGACCTTCGACAATTAATGCAATCGGGACACTTATAATGTAAGTATTTCCTAGGTAGTTAACTTTCTGTACTCATAATGATGGCTCTCGGCTTCTTCTCTAATCATCGCTATCGTTTGAATTTTAGACGAAACTACGCATAGCACATTCATGTTTAGCTGGAGAGGGTTGGAAAATATCTTCTTCCGGATAATTTTTCTCCCATTTTTGTTCTTTTTCATGTGGATTTTCTACTTCGGTTCACAGGTAAAAATAGAAATATGATGCAGTCGAGTTCGCAACGCTATTTTCAGTGTTAAAAAGTCCTGAATTGTTAAATTTCCGTTTTTTGTTTCTTATTCCACAGAACAACTATCAGCATGCATATGTTACTCAGAATGGTCTTGTTTTAAATACACTTGCTATTTCGTATTTCACTGCTATTTGGTCTACAATTTATACTTGTAAGACTTCAATAACACATTTAACCTTTCCAAATTTCTAAGGGTCAACATAATTTTTTGCGTCATTTTATGTTTCTATTCGCAGTTGCTTCCCACCGAAATCGATACTATCAAGAAAGTCGGGACGGACATTATTCTGGCCCAGGGTTCATTCTATCGTACAGTCTTGCCAGTGTGCCCTACTCTCTGGTGACTTGCCTTATCGCTTCTAGAATTGTGTTTGAGTGAGTATATTTCATGATTCATTTTCTGAATACTGTGACATGAAATAAATAATACTGATTGATTTCTAGATGCACTGGACTGGAAACTTCGACGGAATGGCTCCTCATGTTTTGTATAATGTTCTCAATTTACACCTTAGCACAGCAACAAACTTATACTATTATGCTAATTCTCAAGAATAAGCTTGTAGCAGCAGCTGCAATAATAGCATTCAATTCAATTACGATTACACTTGCAAGTGGAACAGTCCGAACAATGAAAGGCCTTCCAGAATGGCTCTATTATTTGACGTACATTACACAACCTCGCTACGCCGGTGCATTTCTAAATCAACAAATATTTCAACAATATGATCAAGCCCTTCCAGTGTTGAAGAATATTACCCGCTCGTGTAACACCAACGCGTGGAGCGAGGGCTGTGTTTATGTCAATGGAACCCATTACTTAGAAGAACGATATTTCAATGGTGGAGAACGGTTCGATTTAAACTATTATCTTAACTTCGGCATCTGCTTCGTATTTCCTGTAGCAGCGTTCATTGTTAATATTATATTTTACAGTATTCCACTGCCAGGGCTAATCAAATCTAAATTTCGAGAGTAGTGGTTTCAAAAGATTGGCTACTCTATAATCTATGATGCATAGCACGTTACCAATGAATTCCAGCAAATTATTTATTTCGGTAATTAGTATATTTAGTTTATTTGTACATACAAACAAACTAGATAACGGGTTTTTGGCTACTATAGCTTGTAGCGAATTTTAAACCGAATAATCTAAGATTGTATCACATAATCGGTTGCTAGTATCATTTTTGTCTAATAAAAGTATAATCGTGAATCCGTATGTTCTTATGCACTAATTTCTACGTAACAGCCTCACGATCCCGATACGACTTGTGTGTAACTTTGGCTTTCGGTATGGCCAATAACAACGAAGTGCTCACCGGTTTTCAGTAGCCTCAGAAGAATCAGGTTAGGTAAGAAGCAATTTACATGAAGGTGATAGAAAGCGAAGATCCGGTTTTTATGCTGCAGTTGCAATTTGTTGCATTGGTTTCAAATCGGGACACACTTCAAAAACACATCCAGTGGCATCAACGATGTCTTGAAGAGACACCCCATCGGCAATTTCAATTAGTGTCAGTCCCTTCTCTTTGTCAACGGTGAAGACGCACTGTACGAAATGGGCCAGGTTAAATACAGATTCAACTCACTAGAAAACATAAAATATGAGCTTGTAAGTTCTTACCAATTCTGTGATAATCATGTTGACACAAGTCTGTCCTGTAAGTGGAAGGGAACAGGCGTCCAAAATTTTCGGTGTTCCACCTTTTGCGGTATGTTCCATCGTGACGACTACTTTTGTACCAGCTCCGGCAGAGGAAACCAAGTCCATTGCACCTCCCATTCCTTTTACCAACTTTCCCTGCAAGAAACCAACAAATTATCTGAAATCCAAAATTATCAACCAGAATCAAAATCCAGGTAGTGAATTCACTTACAGGAATCAACCAATTCGCAAGATCACCATACTTGGAAACCTGCATAGCACCCAAAATTGTCAAATCAATGTGGCCGCCTCGAATCATTGCAAAACTCTCGTCACTGGAGAAGTAGGATGCTCCTGGAATAACGGTGACAGTCTCCTTGCCGGCATTGATGAGGTCTGGATCTTCCTCTCCTTGTTTTGGAAATGGCCCCAGACCCAAGACCCCGTTCTCGCTTTGTAAATGGACGGATATACCTTTCGGGATGTAGTTACTAGCTAGCATGGGAATGCCGATTCCCAAATTGGCTATTCAAAAACAAATAAAATATTATTCCAAATCATACCAGAAAAGAAACCCTACGTAGGTTATTCGAATTCTCGCCCTCACCATACATCCCATCCCTGAATTCTAAAGCCGCTCGTTTCGCAATTTGCTCCCGAATCGCTTTGGCTGGGTTTTTGGAAGCCGCAGATTTTGCATTCGTTTCTTTCTGCACGGTCAACCTCTAGAGTAGGTAAAGCATTGTATTTTGAGTTACTGAAACCCTTATAATGAATCGTAATTCAGTGAGTTTACCTCAATTCGTTTTTCATATTTTGCTCCTTTTATGACTCGATGGACGTAAATACTGGGTATATGAACATCTTCCGGTGAAATGGTGTCGATGTCCACGATTTCTTCAACTTCAGCAATTGTTATTTTTGCAGCTTTGCACATGGTTGGATTGAAGTTTCTGGCTGTCTTTCTGGATTTCAATTGTTTCTCATTGTCAGTGAAGAATTATGCTTACAGTTTTGAATTATGAAGTGCTAACGAAGCAGTGAAACAAACCTGAATATAAGATTTCCAGCCCGATCGGCTTTCCATGCTTTGACTAGTGCAAAATCTCCAGTAATTGCCTCTTCAAGAATGTAACCTCGACCATTGTAAACTCGTTCTTCTCGTTCTTCGCTACATATTTCGACCCTGCCGTCGCTTGAATACTTAATTGGGGATCCACCCTCATGAATCAAAGTTCCATATGCGGTGGGTGTGAAAAATGCCGGTATGCCTGCACCCCCGGCTCTGACCCGCTCTGCTAAAGTTCCCTAAAAATTCAAAGGATCAAATTAAATATTTAAATTTCAACACGCAACAACGAAATATAAGAATTATGTTACCTGCGGTGTAAGCTCAACTTCTAATTCTCCAGCCAAGTACTGCCTTTCGAATTCCGCATTTTCTCCCACATAGGAGGAAATCATACGTCGGATTTGCTTCTGCCTCAGAAGAAGGCCTAGACCGAAATTATCAACCCCAGCATTGTTGCTGACCACCGTCAGGTCCTTCACTTTGGTTTCCAAAAGACCTCCAATTAGATTCTCCGGAATACCACAAAGTCCAAAGCCTCCACAGAGTCAATATAAAACAAGGTCACGAGGTATTCTTTCATAGATAACTATACATTTAACAATTGCTTTGTTTATGTTATGCATTACCTCCAACGAGAAGTTTGGCTCCATTAGGAATATCCTTGACTGCTTCCACCGGACTGTCGTAAAATTTCGTGTCACGTCGCTGTGTAGTACTGAAGTTTAGCTATAAATATCATCATCTCATAATCAAATCATTGCGTAGGTCATGTCATACATCATATCGAGGATTAGCATGTTCAATACTGAATGCACATTGCATTTCGCGACGCCTTCAATACATAATTAATTATGGCATATGGCTAAGCCTGGAATTTCCAAGCCCAAATTGCAATCTGCAATCCTACTGCCAACTCTGTACTGTGTTACAGTTGCTTTAACACTGATATGAACACAGAGTATGAAAGGTAAATACAGAAGTCAAATCAAATAGTTTATCATGTAAATATAAATAGCATTTTGAATTCTGAATCATACATATCATTCATTAGCCTTAAACGAAGCATTATGTACTGAAGTACACACCTTTGTTAGTTGAAAAACAGCTGGATGGGCACTGCGGCGGCCAGCAACTTTGACGAAGGTTTGGAGGAACATCGATCCTGGTGACTCGTTTACCAATTCAAGTTAGATTAAATGAATTCTGGAGAATGTAATTTCAGAATTCTTCCGTCCTTGCCCTTACTATTGAAAATTATAAACCACTTGTACTTTTAATTTAGAAATACATAGATGCAGAATGCAGAGCTGCGGCCAAGTTTGTTTTTCTCTCAAGGTTATTGTTTTCGGCTCCTGTATGCGTATATCCTAATCTTAGCTACAATACATAGTTATAGGTACATGCTACTCGATTGGAATTTTACTGGAGGATGCATTAAGGTTAGCACGCACTTTCGTTAGACCTCTGCACCTGGAATGAACCACGAACGAGAGATTCAGTTGCTTCGCAACATCAAGCAATAACTCACCGCCGTAGTTCCCGCCAATTTATTTTGTATTTATAGTGAATATTTATGCAGAGGCAAAAATTTAGCTTTTCACGGCTAACCTTGGGTTTAGGTTAGACAACGTGTGCGTGTTCAGGTGTTCTGTTCCAGGAACAGCAAAATAGTTGATATTGATAGTGATGCTCTTAATGTTCTAACTTTAAACACCGGGCCGTTTCTTGTTACGCTGTAAACGTGCTACTATTTTATTTCTTATTTTGTGTGACCTGTGACTATAATAGTTATAATTTAAGCTAATTAAATTGTACGCAAATGTAAACTCCAAAAACAACTAAACTTGAGTTTGAACTTGGTTACCTGTAGTGCCTAGTTCCGGCATCCGGTGAAATTTAGGATCACAGAACTCAAAATTCCTTATCCAGTAAGCTTAACATGGTCATCTGAAGCTTGTTTTCATAATGTTAAATTATTGTTATACTAATTATTGTGCGTAATGCGTAACACGTGTTTTATGATTTTATGTACATGGTAAAGAATAACTTGCAGCAATAACGGCGATAATAGCGATAGCGATCGAGAAGATTTATGGTAGGATATGATAGGTATTATTTATTTTTAAATATTAACGAGTCGATATAAGTAGTGATAGTGATTCGATCTGCATAATGGCATTTGTAATTACTATTTTGCGTTTCGCTCTCCGTCGCCGGCTCTTGCATTAATAACATTATGGTTATATGCCATGATCCTGCTAATATGCTAGATTTTAAATAATAATACTTGTGACTTGCGTTAATTTTTTTTCTTGGGTGCAGTTTGCAGTTGAAGAAAAGCGCTCTACAGCTGTATTCTATTCTAACTTTGGATCAAATTTTTTTCCTGTTTAAAAAAATATTAGGATTGAAGAAATATGCGGCGTGGCAGGGGACCTTCGAATCGTCGAGTTCCTTCGTATGCCATTTTGCTGCTGCTCAGTCAATTATTTCAGGAGTACAGTCAGCATGGACTCCCACCGGTAACTCTTTCTGTGATAATCGGAGAAATTCTCATCTACTTCCGGGCCATTTCTCTTCCATGGAACCCATCCATTCCAGATGCCTGTTTATCGGCATATAA
>VNWX01002474.1:0-12044 GCA_009869905.1 Ceratophysella communis | reverse complement strand
TAAGTACAGCCCATGTTCAAATGCTGGAGAAAGTATATAGGTGAAAGCACGTCTTTTTGCTGGGGCAAAATTATTTTGAAAAGAGGATTGGGCCAACATTATTTCGTTTCAGGAATTCACTTTAATTGTTGACCTGTCTGGAGCTGTGTTGCTAGAATTGCATAGGTGACCAAGAGCCCTGCGACCTGTAAAAAAGTGAATATACGTTAGTAATGGGCACAATTTGCGACCGGCGACGTATGGAATACTATGTTCAGTTTACTTACAGAACCCACAAACGGATACGAAATTACAAAAAAATCATTTCCTCTCTGGCCAATATTTGCTTGTGACAATTCGTGAAGGATTACAGTTAGCTTTGGTGCTGGAATTTTCGAAGCATTGTCATCCCTTGCGAGCCAATTCGCGAACTCACCGGCCTGAAAATTGGCAAAACTGCTTATAGCTTTATAGGTCTAGATTTTCACAAATTCTAATAAAGTTTCACCAATGAGTTTAGGTACCTTCTTATTAGCACCAGCCGCCATCAACATCGACTTCCCAATTAAATAGAAATACAGTAATGTATTCAATTTCCTAGCAACTGTTTCAAAAGACAGCTTCGCTGGTACATCCATTACAACGATAAGATTGAAGGCATAGAACGGAATTGAGCCGAATATACAGAACAAGATCAGAGTCTGAAATGCATTGTTGACAGCTTTCACTTTGGATTTCATGGTGGCGTACGATTTCAGGGCCTGTTTAAGCGAATTTACGAATTAAGAGATTTTTTACAAGATCAAAGCAAAATAATGTTATGTAATATCACAAAGGATTCTGTTACCTGCTCGCCAGACAAATCCTCTGCCTGAAGCTCTTCATAGCATTCATCCACAATTTCCTTGACCACGAGCGTCGTCACCAGAAAGATGAGATCTTGAAAATGAACCAGGACGAGGAAAACTAAATTGAGAAGTAATTCTCCGAATTCTAAGCCCAGACCAAAACAAGATGCAAACGTCAAGGTTTTCTTGGAATGTTGCTCGAGAATGAAGCTTGTAAGCGGCTCATAGACAGCCACAATTCCACTGAGAGTAAATGCCAGAATGGAGAGATGGGTTGTGGTGCACTGGAAAGCTTTGATTTTCCTCATCTTAGCGCTAATTAAACCAGACTGGCTCCATTCATGACATTTCTGAGGTAATTCACTACGTTTAGCCTCTGAAGTCACAATGTCTTGACTGAAGTTGAATATCCCCAGAATCTCAGATTTCTTGGTCCAGAAGGTCATTAGGAATGCGTAAATAAACATAGTTCCGCAAATGACTGCCGCAAAAGTAAAGTAACGAACAGGATTCATTACCGTTATAGTGATCCAGCGGTTGGTAAGGCGGTATATTACACATAAGGTCAGAATTCCGAAGCGGATCTGTAATTGCCAAAACACGGTGAGTCAAGGTCATTCATGGTAAGAATGCAGGTATACATGAATTAGGTCGAGCGGGCCTTGGGTAACTTCAAAGTATTTACCTTGGAAAAAAACGTGCTCTCAAAACGAAATCTTCCGCTGGCCTCATCCTTCGTCAGTTTGAACGGCGCAAACCCCAGTATAAATCCAAAATGTAGATAAATCCTTAAGATCTCTAAATTGCTACCAGCGATCTTGAACGCTGAGTACTTTGTTCGTAGCATGTTGAGGAGACGCACAAGGGCCCTCTGATCTCAACTTGAAAGAGCAGTGCGCACCCGAAGAACCACATTAGAGAAAGTGCTCTTTGTCGGCTCTGGGAAGAGAAAAGAGAAAACACACATTCCATTATCCTAATTAATTTAACAGTTAGTGAGCCGATTTAGCGCTAGATTAGTTCAAGGTGACGATAACACTCACCTCAGTCTATTCTCAATAATTATTGTCAAATATTTGCGAGAGAAATTCTTAATCGTGCTAGCACATCAATATTACAAAAAATACATTAAGAATTCAGGCTATAAGTTCAGAATTTTAGGTAACAATAGTGGTCCAATTGAATCAAACAAAACCCGACGACCAACAGCAAGAGCCAAAAATCTGGACCCATTTTTTTAATGAGGATTATCAATACAGAGGGAAGCCTTACATAGCTGCAGTGGCAGTACTGACAATTACATTTTAAGTTTGGATAGAGTTAATTATACACAAATTCCAGTTGCATATAACTAAAGTTACGTTTAGAAACTCATATGTAAGTGACATTATACTACGAAGAAATTAGCAATAGGAAGATGGTAGCATTAGATAGATAGTAGCAATAGGGAGTAATGAGACAGGTATAAGTATTCCAGTTCCAGATGAGGAAGACGTCCGTTCCGTGACCGTGAAGACTAAAGATGATGGTTGCTGGCCGAATGTCATTAGAGGTAATGCATCGGAAAGTCCTTGATTATTCTGTCAGCTCTCTTTAATCTAGCGTTTACTAGATCCAAGTCCTGAAGTTGGTTGTCACTAAAAATGAACATAATTTGGAAACAGATATTAAAATAATTGCAATAATTATTCTTAATACGCTGAAATAGTATTAAATATGTAGTTAAGTATATGAACTTACGTAAGATCCCCGCAATAAACTTTTGCCCGGGTGCACGCCAAGTGGGCATAGTACGTCGGGCATGGATAGGAAACGGCTCGGGTGCACCGAGCGTACCCGTAGCAAAGCCAATAGGATATGACCTGCAATTGATCCATCGTGAACTCCGAGTCATCCCACAAGACTTGGTAACGGGTGGGCTTACTAGTTCCCTATGAGAAAGCGGAAGATGCTCAATTATTACGATATATCAGCATCAACTATTGTTATTTTAATTAAATACTCATATGATCAAAGTAACTCACTTGAATCTCCAGTATGAGAAATCATGTAATAATCAATGGTCCGAGCATTGACAATGTCCGTATCGACTACTGTTCCTGGAGGACAATTCTTGGGCTGGACCAAAAATTAATAATTCAGCGATCAAAATTAATTTTTTATAAAAATATTTGGAATTCTGATTTATAGACTTTACTTTTCCGACACCATCAACGTTAGGATTCTCAGGGAAGAATCGAGTTTTATGCCGCTTCTGGACGGCGATGAATGTAATTTTAGGTTCGTAAACCCCGTCTTCCTCTCCAAGAGCTAAATCGTTTTTAGCGCGTTCGAAAATTTTGCCCGAAAGTCTTTTACAGGCTCGCCTTATTGCAATCATCTCCTTTTCAAGGACCTTTCATAATTCAAATATTATACGGTTTGTTAGTTTATTCAGTTGATGCTGGGTATCTCACCTCAGAAAACTGGCCATCTCCCACGCCGTCTCGAAAGAACAAGATTTTCCGAGGTTTGTATCCAGTTATATTTACGAACTTCACGATCATGGACGCGACCATATCCTCAAGCTGCTCGATAACCTCCGCAGCGCCTCTCTCCGCTTTCGTCTGAGCCCGACAGTCCATATTGAAGGCCATTCCTGTTCGATCTAAGGAACCAGTCACTGCAGCAAGACTTGGGTACTGCGAAACATAAATTCCGATTGATAAATAAGATTATTTTTCCTTTTGATGATTACTCTTAAAATATTAAATGTTACCTTACCTTCGACCCTTGTTGAGGATGCGTCACATCGGCCCCTAGGATTAGAGTAGGGCAACGAAGGACATCCACATCTTTGAACTTTTCAGGAAAATTCACAAGATGATTGACGCCACCAAGCTTGGCATTTAGCTTCTTCATGATATTCTCTATCACGGATTTATCCCCCCTACAAACATTCGCCGCCGTGACACACTGCGTGAGGATGCCAGTAAGCTGAAATAATAATAACTCGTGGAGGAAGTGGTTTCGTTAATCATAATCACATCAGAATCGGAAGCAGAAACAATTTCCTTACATTCATAGACTCTTTTGTCTCAGCTTTCGTCTTTATATCGCTATAATTACGGGTATCTTTGTCCATCAGAACAACCAATACGAACTTATAGTTTTGTTGGAGATTTTTAAGTTTGGAGTGTAGTTCCGTCGGTTTTTTCACGTCATACTGAAAATCCAAATCAGTGCATCAAAACTAACGAGATACGGTACTGTAAAAAGTAGGATTTTGATATTTTTTATTTTATTTTTTGGTATTTTTATATTGGCATTTAATTATCTATAATAATAGACAATTTAAATGGTTTGGTAATCAACTCAAAAGAAATCAGTTACCTCAGCCTTTCCATTCATCACGTCTGCCAAGTTTCCGAGATTCACACCACGTTTCTTCCCTTCCTCAATAAGTTTTTCGACAAATGAGCTAAATAAAAAATTTTGTTAGGGCTACTTAGGGAATAGGAATTGTCTGAATTCCCAACAAGAGAGGAAGTATTTCACTCACCGAAGTTGATCAGTTTTAGCCGACGCTGATTTTGCAACCAAGACGGTCCAGGGAATGTTTTCACCGTTATTTGCACTCTGAAAGAACTTTGCACCGACTGGAATGTTCCAGACGCCATCTTTCCCAGGTGTCATGCCTTTGAGGTGGTTTGACTAAACAAGACACAAAAAAATTTAATATGTTAATAATTATTGGATCTCTTTACTAATTACAGTAACTTACGTTCAGTTTGTCCTGGTAGACCAATTCCGGTGGTTCAATAACACGAGCACCACGGATTTCGTGGAGTTTTGCTTCCGGAACGGTCATTTTAAAGTCTTTCATTACCGGATCGCCCTCAAAATCGCTCATCCTCAGAAAGCCTTCGATGCCTTGCTTACGCTCAACGGGAGGTTTGGCCGTATCCCTGATCATCTTTCCCGTTTGTTCCACGCTCATTGGTTTGGTATATTGTTGCGCGGATTTGATCGTACAGAACTAAAGACAAAAACAGTAATCTTTATTACACACTATTGTTATAGGTCTTGAACCGTTGTCGGCCACCACAGTCATGCAGTTTAAGAACAACCGCGACCAGCATCAGGCCACGCCAAGTACACGAGCATTAGATTAAAAAACACAAACGCTGGACAAAACATTTTAATACCGCTGGCTTGAAGCCGAAATAAAATATGACCAAAAAATACTTACCTCAGCTGGTATAATCGAGTCTTTTCCAACTTTCAAACACAATCCGTCAGGGAATCTTAAACGCATGTTGTAATTATTCCTGAAGTACTCCTCCACATTCGTAGGAACTGGAGCTCCATCCTTTCCTGTAGCATTGAATCTATGCTCCCTTGCGGGCCTCCGCAAAACTTCTTTAATTTTACATTCTCTGCGTTCGGTCCCTTGGTAATAAAACACGGCACAATTTATCAAGAAGTCGTTCGCTTTCTTTATATCTGCTGGGGTCCAGTCCGACCCATTTTGTGGTTTCTTTCTTGGTACCACTTCCTCCAGTACTTGCAAGACATTCATAGCCCAGAATGAAGGCCGCATTGGCCATGTCAATATTTATGAAGTTTCTCCAGCCCAAAGTGTAGATCAAGCTGTAGCCCTGCCAGTTAACTACCCCGCCGCCAAGTCTGTAGCCAACGCCTGTTGTTGGGGGTGGGAAGAATGAGGCTCTCCCAACCGACGTCAGTGTGAGAGACGGTGAAGTTTTGATAACGACGTTGTACACTCGTTCGATGTCAGCCATGTTGGAAGGGACTTGTTGCTTGTTCGAAATAGCCTGTTTCAGATTTTCAAAGCACGGCTTGGCCTTTGATGTCTCAATTACGGCACTTTGTTTTACAGTGACATTATAGATGTCACTACTGTTAAAGTTTCCCGGAATGTCATTCATTTCGACAGGAAGGATGAACTCCGGAGAGTTTGAGTCAATCATCGCGAATGGCTCTGTGGTATAGATCGCTTTGGAGAAGTCGGATGCTATTTTCATCCGTTTTTTCGTGATATTTTCATGACAAGCTTCCATGGTAGGAATGACATGTATCATTATTTTGTTCCACAGTCTGGGCTTGGGAACTTCATCCATTGAAGTTGATACGTTGTTCTGTGTATCTTTCCTCGCCTCTTGTCTGGCCTGCTTGGAAGCCTCCGAAAGACGAATATCCACGTCGTATTGAAAGACTCGGTCTCCTAAGTCAATCCTTACTTCTACGCTATTAACGGTGATCGGAATTTTTTTTCCATAGCTAGTTCCCGGCTCCTTTCCGAGTGGTGCAGTTAAAGGCCTCTTCAACTTATCCTCCGCAATCCAGCCGTTAGTTGGATTGTCCTTCAGGGTCGTTGCATCCACGTCATGTGGGAGGATCTGTGTTATATTCCTGGTTGGTGGTTGGGCTTGCGAAAACCCGCCGCTTCTATCACCATGACCTCCAGCCCCATGTGAGCGACCTCCTTGGTATCCACGACTTGGAGTGGACGTTCCACTATTGGTTCCACTGCTGTTTCCGTTGGACCCATACCCTTGGGATCGTCCAAAGGTGCTGCCATCGCCAACTCCCCTGTTAGTCTGGAAAGAGACACCGCGTTGTGCGGCATTCCCTCGGTTTGAATAAGCCATGCTTTTGTCTAAAAACGAAAAAGAATACTTAATAAGTTTATTAGAAGTCTAAAAAACGTAGGCATACAATATATTTGTACAATGAATGCAAAGGGTGAACGAGGAACGAGTTATAAACACACAAATAAACATTCAATGTTAAATCTTGTGTAGCTTACATCCTGCTCGTGCTGGTATTTCTGTTGGTAATCTTCAGTATTCAACCGGCCGTTCTGTTCCTGTGGTGTTCTTCTGTGTTCTATTATTTATTCTGATTCTGATGGTTGCTGCTGATTCCACTTTACCTTTTATCGACTCTCCAGGTGACGCTCGAACTCGAAAGAGCTTGGAATTTGAGATAAGTGACTGAAAAGCATCAAAATTACAGGTAAGGATGAGAATTAAGAAACAACAAACAATAAGAGCTAAAGTACAAGCAACATAATGATTGTTGTTTTGCTATGATGCAGGTGGATGATGAATGATGAATGATGCAGATGCATATCAGTATCAGTATCAGTGTTGAATGATTCAGATGCATATCAGTGCTGTATGACACACAACATACAACATACAATAACGCTCATCAGGTAAGGTCAATCACCCTAATGGCAAATTTTTATGGTAACGCTGCTGTCCGCTGTCCTCCGTTACCCGTACGAGAAACGAGAACCACAGATTACGTAATCTAATCAACTTCCGCCCGAGATCTAGGTAAACGCTAACCTCTAATATCGCCATAGCACATTCTACTCCAACCAAAGCCAAAAACTGGTATTTTACATTAAAGTATTGAAATGCAAAAAAAAAAAAGAATTGATGACTGTAAAATTCTACACGAAATTAAAAAATTGTAAGGATCCATTCGGGATAGGGCCACGCATTATCTAATATCAATATCTAATCCATTCATTCGTTTCTATCGATACAAGCGAAGTTCAGGGGGCAGGAGGGGCAGCTTCTGCCTCACGACCTTATAAAATATAAACACGAAAATACGACGTATATTGTTATTGTATTTGGGGACAAGGCGGACAAGGTAAGGCCCTTATCAGTTCAATCGCGAGATTCCGACTAATTTGCAAGCCAAAAATATTGCTCCTTTTCAGTTTGTCTTGTTTTGAACTTGTGTACCACGACCACGCCATGTATGCAGTACAGCGCAGCGCAGACAGCATAAATAGTAGTAGAGCAGCAGAAGCGGAGTCATATTGTTTGACTTGGACGCTTGCTCTTCGGTCATTGGTAACAAATCAACTACTTATCAACTATGAATGGCTCGTTATGGCGTGAGTCGGACAATAACCTCAGTACTGTCAACTGTCAATTACAATTAGTTTGGAAAAGAAAGGTTAATACACTTTTACTTTCATCGGCCAAACACCAAAACGCGGATAAATTACATAATATTTACATAGCTAAATGGTTTACTAAAAATTATAACCTAGCAGCTAGTTTTGCCCATGATACGGGCTCTGATTTTGAAAGAACCGCCGGCTTCCTTCAAAATCATAGCCCATTACAACTCAATGCAGTTTCACCGCACTCGCTCAGGCATGGGGAAAATACATGTACATCAGGATCCGTGTTCGTGGGTACACGAGAAACTATGTTGAAGCCTCGAGGTGCGTCGCGAACCAGCTTCTTCGGTTTTCGGCATGCAGCTACGCCTACCACACAACCTACATTCCTTCTTCCCCAGCTAAGCTAGGCTTTCTTGCGTGGGGTGCTATGCTTATGTAAATGTATAGGCAAAATTCAACACATGATAAAAATGTAAGAATAAATGAAATATGCATGCGAATCAGGGCTTTCGTGTTCGTGATATATATAATAATATTTATGATTGTATTGATTTTTTCGGTTTACAGCTGGTTTTAATGATATTTTTACAAGGTCTTTGAAAAAAAAACGTATTTTTAAGAAATCAAAATACATGTTTTTTATTAGCATTTAGCTTAGCATATTTAAAATGGAAACACGTGTGCAAATCACATGCCGCATTCGCATTCTCTTGTGTTGATGAAGTCCCTAGTGAAATCCGGCCATTACACTAAACTGACATTTATAATGCATCAAATTGTATACAAAGCCAAGAAAATCATAATTCGTATGATCGAAGGTCAGGTTCAGATTTGATTCTGATTTCATAAGGAGTACATAATTTAATATTATGATTTATCCCATTAATTAAAATTAATTAATTACTGCTGCTTTATGTTATGTAAACGGTCAAGCATAGCAGCAATGCATTATTGGATAGGATAATAGGAAGGCGCTATATCATATCTAATGCGTGGGGTGTGCGTGGGGTGGGGTAGATAAGAGACTGGGACAGAGGGGCTGCTGCTGAGAGGGAGAGAAAGTCGAAAGGCCTATGCGTAAATAGAACGAGCTTCCACAGCTGCACTCAAACTCAGCTGGCCTTCTGCCTGCGCTGGAAATAGGTACAAATGCACTTGTCTGAGAACTCGAAGAGATCTCAGACAAGTATCCTTGTCTAAGCTAGTTTGTAGTTAGTGTAAACAAAAACTTACCCTCCCTCCGTCCGCTTTCAATTTTTGACCTCGTCTATCCTATCACCAAGCGATAATGGTCACGGCGCACGGCCGCCAAAGACAACTGATGACAAGAAGTCTCTGTGTGTCAAGAGGTGACCAGGTCCCACGAGAAACCTCGACGATCAAATGGAGATAGTGAACTGTGAACTGTCTGATAACTGACAAAACTGACAACCACACTCGTCGAAGACCAAAACGTGAATGAGCAGCTGATCAGTCGGTGTGTGTGCGTGGGCTTTTATACATAGGCCAGCTGATGCGCTGCGGAGCAGCAGCAGCAGCAAGCAAGCAAGCAAGCGGAGCGGAGGAGGTGCACAAAAGCCCCGCGACATGACGACGTCCAGCTTCGCGGCTCATGCGTTTGCGCGGTGACGACGCGTCGCCGCTACGCTAAGCTGCTATGCTCTATGCTCTGCTGCTGCTGTTGTTCCTTTTTGAATGCACTTCAAAGGCCTCTGACCTCTGACCTAATGCGGAATTATAACTTGAATGTGTGATGTAAGATCTTACATATCTTACATAGAATTATTAGCAGGTAGCGGTATCATGAGATTATTAGCAAATATTGGGAGGTACCGTCCTTTGATTGAATTTGTTGTCGGAACATTCTAACCTTTGACCCATAATTTATTGTTGGAATTTGCGTTAAATTTGAAGAATTTTCGATTTTTAAAGATTTCACTATACTGAAGTCGGGGATGTGGCTGTGGTGGGATTTGCGGCACTCTCTGTGTTCACGGAAGAGAAAGTTTGGCTGAGAAAGCTCTGCTTTCACTAGCTTTCCCAATTGCAGATGTCATGTCGGGCTGGTTGTGGACATAGAACACAAACTGCCCCGTTTCTGTTATTCTGTAGCTGTCTCAGGGCTTCATTTTTGATTGTAATACTATCTAAAATTTTAGAATTTAAAATAGGTTTGAACTTAGTATTGGTTTGACCTGTAATAAGGCAAATTGTCTTATTATACCGGTATGATATATGATCATAATGCAAGGACATTGACACTTCTTGTGAAAATTATAATTATTCCACCTAATGCTATGCTTAGCTATTGCTAGCTTATCCGAACGATGCTTGCTAGGCTGTTATTGACACTTCATCTCAGAGTTCCGCGGAACGTCATGTTCATCCTTCGATTTTTGGCACTTTTACAGTTTCTATATACGACCTTGTGTATATTTGATAAACGAGCAGAGCATCATTAATTCAACTGGAGTCAATACAGAAAATGACACGGGCTTTTTTATTACAGTGTGGAGCACTTTACAGCTATACAATGTCAGTAGGTCATAAGTCATAAGTCATACAAAACCAGCGGGTAGTGGGAGCTGGTATATCCTATCTCCTATTTCGGATATCTCTTAGGAGCTAGACGCTAGAGTATTAAAACGTAAATACCCCATTGATTTATGGTTTGGCACAGTACGCAACACGCAACGCCTTGCCAGTAAATAAATTCATAAACTAGGTAATTTTACATGTTTTCATAAGCTATTTTATGGATTATGCGAGTGCTCTTCTAGAGACAGTCTTTTCTGAATTTGTAGTTGCGATTTAAAAATCGTTACGTATTCAAGCAAGGATACATATTACATACTATTTGCTTATGTTGCTTCCATGAGCTCATGAATCCCGCCTTGCAATGAAGCTTCCGGTTTTAATTTCCGGTTGAAACTGCGTCTAGAATTCATGAATCACACTTGCTGAAGAAGTTGTCGTAACACCTCCAAAATTTTGGAGTCTAGACTCTAGACATATGTCTTTCAATAAAGCGGAAGGATGTTAATTAAAAATTTGATTCCAGCTAAGATGTAGATAGTCTCAAAATGTAAAATTTCAGTAAATGTAAAAAACCCTATGCTTTACGGTGACGAAACACTCGGTTCGATTATGGCATATTATTAGACCTATTGTTTATGTATACAGTTCATGCAAGCGTGTAAATACTCGTCCCGTCAGTTTTTTTTATATTCAGCTTACATTTCGCGTGCATACAAGGCATACAGCATAGCCTGTCTTATAATGCAGATAACTTTCTCCAACACTTACTTTCTCCAGGCGACTTTAGCCGCTCCACTTCACTCTTTTTCTGCCTCTCATACAAATGCAAATTCCGTTCACATCTCTTTCAATATCCAACTATCGACAGAATTCTTATAAAATATACACTGCCTGACTTTCTCTAGTGCTAACGGCCACATCATCAGAGTCTGGCCTCTGTTTTCTGTTTTGCTCGGTGAAAGCTAGCAGGCACAGCCACACGTCGAGCCGATATTAAAATACTTATTGCGTTTAGTAGGCTTAAAAATTGTATTTTTATTTTACACTCGCAACCCGTTGGATCTCGAGCCTATTGGCCTTAAAAGAAGAGACTCCGGAGTCATATAATTATGAACACTATTAAAATTTTGACATCATAAAATCCCCATTATGAAATGATATGCTTAAAAAGCTGCCAGGTTTCATAAGATTGTACGGTCGAGCGAAATACATACGGTCAAATGGAAGAGAAAGTTCATGGTCACGTGTCCCGGTTTTACAACCGGAGCATATGGTCTAATCCCAGTAAAAATTACACTGGATTTGTTTCATAAGCTCTACCTGTCACTTGTATGTACTTGGACGACTTAACATGCGAAATGGTAACCCAACCGTATTGTTTGCGTTCACGACCTATAACTCTGTATTTGTATGAATTATATACCTCGTCTTCGTCTAATGAAAAAAGGCTGGTGTAATTTTGCAGAAGAAACTACCTACCTATGTGTAATATTTTTAGAATATATGCTTCTTGCTTGGAGACCGGAATGGCACTTTCACTAAGGAGAAAGTCCGCACATTTTTCTATTATTGTTGTCTGGGTTATTTGTTTTATCTTTTCTCCAATATCATTCTGAATCTGACCCATGGGCTACTGATTTCAATGAAACCCTGCCCTGGCTTAACCCTGTCATTTCAAGCATTTAAGCAGTGCATTGTACCATTCAATGGAATAATGGGATTTTGTGGAACTTCTTATCTCT
>VNWX01002473.1:0-12046 GCA_009869905.1 Ceratophysella communis | reverse complement strand
GTGACGCAATGCAAAGTGCATAGGAAATGATAAAATTATGAGAAAGCACAGGTTCTTTTCTTACCTTGTCCACATGTTGATTGACCTGTCCGTGACACGAGGACACCTCTACGAATAAGGTTGGAGCAGTAGGCACCCGCTGCAGTGACACGAGAACTCATTTTTCAGCCTCTGACACGGCACAACACAATAGCACTTCAGTCAAGACGCAGGAACATCAGAAGGAACTCAAACTCAAACCCACTTCTTTTTCATCTCACTCTCGTGCTGTTTGGCATGAGGAGCCACTTGCCGTATTTAGATTCTTGTGTAAAAAAGAAGTCGTTGTAGGGATGAAAATGTCGGAAGCGTCGCACCATTATTAGCTGTTATGCTTTTGCACAGCACCACAACAGCCAGCTGAGCCTTGAGACCTCAGCAGCCGAGCCTCCTCAGCTCAGCCCAGCGTCGTCAGCCCTATCATCCTCGTCCTCAACACTACTGCACCAGCATAGCAGCAGCAGCAGCAGCGCAGCGTCGAGATTGTGCGTCTTTTGCTTATCCACACGAATTGTAAATTTTAATACAATTCGACTAATCTTAAATTCAATAAAGGTTAATCCACCAAATACTAAGGTGAATCCATGGTACAAATAGTGTTTGTCCCACATGGTTGTATGCTGTGTTGTATAAATCCAGGATTACCCTACGATTACGGGGTGCTTAACGCTAACGGAATTCCGACTCCGACGCACTGCAAACTAACTATTTAAATATTTATACGGAGTTCCATTAATTACAACGATGTATCGAAATTGAATTTTGTAAACTCTCTACTTGATAATATTTAGTAAACGTAAAAATATGACGAAGAAAGTAATTTAGAATTTACTGGGAATGTTAGAGGTTTGAAAACATCAATGAGACGCCCTGTATGGTGCACACAACATGCTATTGTACGTGATCCTAGAGAAGGTGCTAGTCGATAGCAACTTGCTATCGTACATGAACCCGGCCTACCTTGCTACCGTACGTACATGATCGCAAAACGTACGCGACCCCGGAATCAGCTATTGTATCAGTACTTTTGCCTGAATCCACTTAGGCTTAGCTTAGCTACTCATTCACCGTAATTAAATAGTTAAGTTAATAAAAACCAAATCTTTTAAAATCACAGATAAACTGTGTAAATATATTCTATTTATTTATGAGATTAGCTTAAGGATACCGTTTAAACAATTAAATTGCATATTCTACTTTAATGTGCAGTAATTTCCAAAAAGTATTAATTACTCAGTTTACTAATAAGTTAAATAGCTCGAATCTGCAACAATTGCCCAGCGACAATTTTCCAAGCGACAGTTGCCCAGTGACAATTCCCCAGGCGACAGTTTCTCCGCGCAACAATAGCCCCGGCGACAATTGTCCAGTCCAAGCCCATCCCAGTATCCCAATCTCATTCTCATCTCAACAGCCGGATTGATCACAATTATCAACGGATGTATTTGACTCTACACTTCGAAATATCATACAGTATTGACCTCCCTTTCCCTTGAATATGTTTTTCTTTCTTACTTTGATCTTATCGCCATTTTGTTAGCGCAATTTTAGTTTTCTATTTTCCTTTTTGTGCGGCATTATACGTTCTTCAACCCAATCTCCCTTTCGTTACTCGTCGGCCGTTCTTTAGCCTAAATCTTCCTTTCCTTACTCATAGCCCGTTCATTAGGCTCAATCTCCCTTTCCTTACTGATCGCCCGTTCTTTAACTCAATCTCATTTTCGTTACTATCACTCATACTTTATAGTTAAATCTTCCTTTTGTTACTCATCGCCCGTTCTTTAGCTCAACCTCCCTTACGTCGCTCATCGCCTGTTCTTCAGCTCAATCTCAGTTTTCGGGCTACTTGGTTGCTAGGGGTTTAAATATTTTCAGTAGACAAATAGCTTGTATTCGAATCGGGAAACCAAAACTTTTGATGTGCCTCATCAAATTTTAAATATTTGGTGACTTTCAAAAAAAATTAGAGCGGTGCCAATTTTTTTTATAGCTTATTAGTTGCGCAGAAGTATGGCGAACATTTTGCGGTAGCAAATTTTTTCGTACCATTACCAAGGGTTGAGTTTTGCGAACGAAAACGGGCGGACTGCCACACACTCCAAATTATATATGAGATTAAAGCAAAATTTTACATTCAGCATTTACCTAACAGAAGTTGTTGAGATGAAAATATTCCCATCTAAAAAAGTTAATGAATGAAGTATCATCGGCAATTAAAACTTGGATGTTCTTTCGGTCTTGTACCAGGTATTATATCAACATGATTTAGTTTCGAATACGCCAAGTTTAAACTCGGAATCGCATTAAGCCAGCTCCAGTACAAGACGATACACGATCAAGCAACACAATGGTGCACAGAACCATTCGGATACATGATTTCTTTAAATTCATTTTTGAGGCGGATATGAAAATTCTCAAATGGCGAACCGCAATTCGAAGCCGATCACTGGTAATGGTGACTTCGTGATTTCGATTTCATACTATTTTTACTTAATTTGGAAGGCGAATTTAGAAATCGTAAAACAATTCAGCAGCAGCATTCGGTATTCCGAATCCAAATAGATGTCTCAGTTAATTCTTTTACAAATTAAAGCTAATGTTACCGTGAAACTTGACCTGGCTGATGATCTGTATTTCAATGTAGAAATAAGGTCTGCAACTACGTATAATAACCGTGCTACCGTGGACATATTAAATTTAGGGCATGCGAAATTCATAAAGTACGGTAAGGCCGAGTAACCGTGCGTTGACCAGCTGGTCATCGCGAACGGATACTGATGGACGTATTGATTTTATTCATCTACATATTCAACTACATAAACAACTTTATTTTGAAGATGTCTTTGTTTTCGAGAATAGTGAGTATTTTTTACTCGATTTCTTTGGAGCTGCATTCTAATGAGTTTTAACAAATGGATTGGAATTGGAATTGGAAAAGGAGTTCAGAGGAACTAGGAACTATTTATGTTAAGTCAATAGCTTCAATGCCTAATATTCTGCTACCGGCGTAATATGGTTTTTGCGAAATTGGAAGGATATTTATTTGCGGATATCAATATCAATTATCAATGTGCATATTTTCTGTATATAGAAAGTTACTGGTATCCGTACTTGCTGTAAATATGGCGCTTACACTTCCCGGGAACGTGAACATAAAATACTTCGACCCAAACATTTGCAACAGCAATATGTAAACGGCCAAAAAAAAATCGATGGCCAATCGGATTTAAAAAGATGACATCTTTATAATTATAAATCTGTGAGCTATTAACGAAAAATTTCAGTAGCTTTTTAGATTCGGATCGTCATCCAGATGCAACTACTCATAGCTCTATTCAAATCACAGTTAGATGGAAATTGGAATTTGGAATGGAATTGCAGTATAGCAAGAGTCAACTGATAATTTTTATGCTTATTGCTCATAAAGTTGGTTAAGCAAATTCAGACATCGAGGTCAGGTCCCGGTACAGATGGTTATTATATGCATTTTAATTGTTTGCTCGATCACAAAATCCCAACTCAAGTATTTAGTACAAAACAAACTGCTAATGCTTCGATTTCGATTGCTCTCTGATCTCTCTGATCTGATTTGCTGAATCTGCATATTGCACAGAGTACAAGGCCAGAGCGTCGTCGTCCGCCGCTCGTCACTGCACTTTCTCATGCCTGAATCTCCCATCCCATTTCAATCGGGCAATGCGTTTTTAATCTTTCATCACTGCTAATATGTACGTAGAGGTAGTACTCGTATGTTGAGCATTTTTATTTATGGTATTCACATTCGAATAAAGCTTCTATTTTATGCCCCGTTCTCATTACAACTGTCGTGACTTTCATTGTGTCTTGTTGCCAATATAGCTTAGGAAATTTTAGTCTTGTTGCAGAACTGTCTATAAAATAAAGCTCGGTTTACGTTTTGACATGCACTGCACAGTAATAAAGGCGTCTGTAAATGAAAATATTAGGGTTGTTTGAGAGTAACCATTCCGTTCAGATAGATGATGATGAGATGACCCTTGAAGTAAATATTTTTCCTTCTCTCATCACAGCATTAAAGTACCCTTGCAGTGCAGTTGTGTTATATATGTGTGTGTGGTACCATGATATGATGCATTGTTATCCGATGGATGGGATGGGATGGGACAGTCACAGTACTTACAGCAGTGCATACTAGCATACATACCTACGTACAATAACGTTGGATACTTTAGTTTCAAGCATCGAAATTGAAACTGTGTTTCATTCCCTTCGCTATATCATGAATGCCTAAAGTTCTGTGTAGAGCTTCGAATGCGTCGGAGTGCTTCCTCGGGAAACGTTCGAATAAAATGGGAAACTGAGACCTTTACGATACAAAATCGGCTCACATACAATCACAATTCTGCGATTCAATGAATGGGACAAGAGTTGCGACGTCGAAACGTTCAAAAATCGATGAGTTGCTGAAACTCGCTTTCGAAAAGCCATACAGTAGGAATGGAGTGGGTGGGGAGGGAGGGTAGCCTCGTCCTCTACCGGTCTTTCATGCCGAAAAACCTAGGGGTAAGCCGCACTAGCAGCTCTAAATAAGCTATTCTACATCTAGTAGATTAACGGGCCGAATTAAGTACTTAATTGTAATCAATTTTAACTATGTTTGTAGAAGTTTTGAGGAAAATATGCAAAACACGAAATATATTTGTATTGGGTACTGGGGTTGGGGTTCTAGGTAGGCGTTAGTGGAC
The DNA here is from genome assembly GCA_009869905.1 of Ceratophysella communis. Lineage (NCBI taxonomy): Eukaryota > Metazoa > Arthropoda > Collembola > Poduromorpha > Hypogastruridae > Ceratophysella > Ceratophysella communis. The sequence goes on along the minus strand of VNWX01002473.1, from coordinate 7,283 downwards.
ACACTCCATTGATTTTTAGCTTTCAAGATCTTTTAGGGGGTGTCTTAGCCGGATCGTTCGAAGCTCTGTTATGTGTTACGTTGGTGAGACTAGGATCTCAATCCGGCGGCTGAGCCTCAACCCTCACCCTCTGCTTGTTGCAAAGGAAGAGTTTAGTGGCTGCAGTTGCTCCCTCCACCACCACCACGACTACTTACTTGAGAGCAAAATAACACATAGTAGATAGGTACATGAGCATAAGCGACGGAGTAGCCCAGGCTAGGCGTAGGGCTAGGGCCTACAAAGCTGAGGCCTCCGTCGCGTCGTCCATGCTCTCTGAGCGAAGCTGGCTTTTCGTGGCCCCACTTCGGCCTCTTGTGTGGCGGTGCATAGGAGCACGGCTGCTGGCTGAGAGTCGGCCGGAGGAGGAGAGTGCACAGCCTTCTTCCGCCCGTTGTTGCCCATCGGCTGGCCTCAAGTCAGTCGACTCGCAGAGCTCCTTCCTCTCGCATCTCAAACCCAACGGTTACGGCTACGGCACGCAGCATTAGTTAGATGACGGCGGGACTCGGACCCCGGCTCCGCTGACCACCACCGCAGCATGAGTGACATGCTCGTCACCAAGGGGGTGGACCGCCTCAAGCGGCGGATGGACAAGTACCGTTCACACCACGACGAGTCAGTGCCTCGCTTCGAGCACACCACCAACGGCCTCAATGAGCAGCAAAAGACCGACACTCAGTTTCTCCGCCAACGCTTCCTTGAGAACAAACCCAAGAAAACCGCCAAGAAAAGTGACAAAGCCAAGGGACACCATTCCGATGGACCAGTAAGCAAAATTTCCTATAAAGGCTATTTAGTTTTTCTGCGAACGCTTATGAATTGAACAATGCAATGTTGAATGTAATCGTAATCTATCGGATTTGCTGAATTCTGGAGAATTCCATTTACATCGCTTACGTGCTTGTTGGATTTAAGATCGGTTAAATTTTAGTTCACTGGCATCAGGTACCAGGTGCAAATAGAGTACTAAAATAAATAAATGTACGTACTTACCAAACTACGGCAAGATCCTATTTAAACGGCTGCAGCGCGTAATTACTTTGAATCAGGGTTTTTATGCAAGGAGCCTGTGTTTTGTGTCGAACGAAAGGAAGTTGACAGATAAAGATAAGGACAAGCAATACTCTCAGGTTTAGCTCTTGATAACCATTCGACTCATCACCATACACCATAAGTTGAGTTTGAGATTCGAGGCGTTAAGTTTAGCGTGAGTTATAGCGGAAAAATAATCTGTATATAGTCGCGTCAACTTGTCGCCTACAATTCAAAATAACTAATATGCTGCTAATTTTCTAACATTTATGTTTGCATTGTTTTCTACAGGGCTCAAGTAAAATGCAAAAGCGGCAGTGCGAAGAAATCGACTTGGCCTCTGGGGGAAATAACGGACCGGAGAACTATGAACCACCGAGTAAGATGGCCCACTGTAATGGAAATACCCAGGGTTCTTTCAAGTCACAACAATCAGGTCCGTCGCACGCTCAAAGCAAATCTCATCAATCAAAGAATAACTCCAGTAGCAAGAATGATTCCCTCACCAAGTTTTCCTTGGAAATTGTGCACCAAGTTGAACTGACCAGTAGCTCGGGAACCAATCCGCTGCAGAACGTTACAGTGAAAACTTTGACCAATGCTAACCTCAAGTCTGGCCATGGCCACGGTTCCTCGCCCTCTTCATCGATGAGTTCTCATTCTCCCATGAGTTTGCCCAACTCTGGTCCTGGTTCGAATTGCAAGACCACTTCCTATAGTTCTTCGAATACTCTCAATATTGAATTGAAACAATCCAATGACTCGGATCACTCAGCTTTTGCGGATTTGGACCAATGTGCGGCAGCTCTTGAGAAGGATGCAGCTAATTCCAATGGCTCCATGATATCCGGCCTAATGGGTTTAGGTGATGGGTCGCAAGACGGCCTGATTCCGTCTGACACGCTAAAGGACCTAATCTCCGAAATATCTGACCTAAATCCTGACTTTTTGGGTGATTTTGACTTTGATGAGGATCGGAGTGATATTGGTGTTTCAATGCCCACTGTGAACTCAAATATGCAGAACAGTACAAACCACATGGACATGAATTCATACGGAAACCATGGCCATCATAGCCATACCCCGCCGGTGGCCCCGGTGACGCCAACTGCCACATCAAACGCATCCTCTCCCCGACTTAGTCATGTCAAAATGGAGTCGGAATCGTCTAGTATTGGCCATCCTCATTCCGTGGAAAGCAACAGTGGAAATAGAGGTCTCTCCCATTGTGCTGGTCCAAGTCCGGCAGCCGCTTCAACGGCCAGCCCGCTGGCTTCTCAGCTTAACTCCCACCATCCATCCCAAACTCCACCGTACTGCTCTGGTTCTGGTATGTTCGATAGCACGTCTCCGAGTGGGGCTCAAGGACATAACCATCCCAGTTCCGGCAGCTCAACCCCGAATTATTGTCCTCAAACGACAACTCCAACCCCACCCGCGGGTCAAGGCCATGCTATGGGATCGAAGGGCACCCGAATTCCCTATACCTCCCCGAACGGTGTAGTTCATGACAGTCCTGCAGCCCAGACTCTCAAGCAAATGGCTGAGCAACATCAGCATAAGCTTGTCATGGGCAACTATAAACCTCCCGGTTCCAATCCATCCCCCGCCCGATCTCCTTTCAACGGGGATTCTTACGGCGGATACAACGGTAATCCCGGTGATTTCAACAATGGTAGCACCAATCCTCCAAATTATCCGAACGTTAGAACTCAGTCAATGGGTGTTGTGTCCGGTGGTGTGAGTGACTCTATGGGGATGGGTATGAACGGTCAAATGAAACAGGAGATTTCCGGGAACATGTACAACGCCCAATCTGTGAATCAGCAGCAAGGATACCCGCCAATAGAAATGAATTCAAGCATGATGAATAAGCGCAACATTCATGCCTCACAACAACAGCAACACCAAATGTCTCAACAACATAAAGGACCAGCTACCGGCGGGACGCTTCCTGGTCTACTCAATGCAACTCCTAATAATTCCAATCTTCGGATGTCAAATCCAAATCAAATGATGCAACAGAAGCAACAGCAACAATCGCCTTTGCATCCAAATAAGTCTTTCACCCATGCCGGAAATCCAGGGCCTCACCAAGGACCCAACCACATGGGTAACTCCCACCTCCCACCCTCCTACGGTATCAATCGCCCACCAACTCCAGGCAATATACCCAACTCTCAACAAACCTATCCCCAAAACAGTCACAACAGTCATGGTACTTACAACAACAGTAACCCCAACTCCAACCACCCCTCCGTCAAAATGAGTCAGTCACAACAGATGACCCTATCCCAGGCCAACAACTCCTCAGGGTCTCTCCAGGTAAGCCAAGGATTTTGTTTTTGCTTTCATTCATTCAGCTAAAGTAAGCAACTACGTACTCACAACCAAATAGGACAAGTCAAAAATAGCAGTAAAGGTAAAGTGACAACTGTCGCAAAGGAGGATAAACATGAGATACAACGTATTCCCATTTTTTAATTATTCAATTACCAAACCAAAACCAGGTTTATTTCTTTACAAGGCAGGTTATAAGTTATAATCCATAGATGAGGAATTAAATACATTTGAAAAAGCCCTGAAATCAGGAATGAGAACATTGTTGAGCAACCAGATTTATTTTATAGGTAAAGCAAATGCACACCGTTAATGCTTTCCTGCTATTGCAATACAGCCTGCTAGATCACAACTTTATACTCTATGGCTCATGGCGTGCTTTTATAAATTATAAACATTCAATCTGCAAGCATTCAATCCAGGAAGTAAAGTACTTAACTCACGATTCCCAGGCATTCTAAATTGAGCAAAATAGATTTTACGCCAGTTTTTGAATAGTGACACTGTTTGCAAAATAGCCACTTCTTCTGTTGACTTGACTGACTTCTGAGCTCAAGCTCAAACCTTAAAATGAAGAATAACCTTTGACCTTTAAGAAGCAGGCAGGATTGCGGATTTTTAACCAGCTCACCTACGTTGCCCAGTATTTGTTTATAATCCGTCTACTCGACTAGGTGCATAACATGCATAATTACATTAATATTATATTATATGCCGCAACAGGTCCAAGAAGATCATAGCCCAAATATTAAAATAAGTCTGATATGCCTGTAATTAAGGCATTAGCATATTATTTGTGTACGCTAAAATATTGACAACTAATCTTAAGCTTAAACTTTGACTCGACTCTAGTCTCTGCTCTAGTCTAGTGTTTCTTCTAATGTAGGATCGCATTGCGACTTTCGTCATAAGTTTCTGCTGTGATGTAATGAAATGAAACGTGCAGCACAATGTTTTGTTCATTAACTTTTAACTTAAGCTGTATCATCGCTAACATATGAACGGGGTTGGCTATTTAAATTTTCTTTTATTATTGTGTTTGTGTTTACTACTACTACGCTACGGCTCCTGCTTCCAACCTGCTACTAGATATTGATCAGAGTAGAATGAGCCGTATCTACTCTCTGTATTCTTTTTTTATACGTATTTATGCTTAGTTGTTTAGTTGTACGTATCTCTGTGCCCCAAAGGACGAGCCATATGATTATTTGCGAAATATACTTGAAGAAAATTTCTGTGCTCTCTCTCCTTGGGAAATCTGAATAAAGTGCATTATGTATGAAGTCATAAAAATAGTTCTGCGTGTGAATATAAGGCTGCGACGACGTGCCCTCTTGCAGGCAAGCATCCTTCTTGGTGTCTGTGTGCTGTGCAGATAATCATATTACACCCTATAACGACCTTGGCTGAAAGACAGTTAGCTGTTATAGTTAAAGTTAACTTCTGCTAGAAATTCCCATTCATAAGCCTATAAGATTTTTTTCATGTTTTCACCAACATGATCCATATTTTATTTAATTAGGTATGTCTTCTCCCACCCCACCGTACCGTATAATCTACCAAGCTGGGCTCGAGGGGTTTGGAAGAGCTTTACGGACAGTTTTCATTTCATAATGCTTTACTACTGGAAGCTGGCAAAAGGTTAATTTAAGTTTTAAGGTACTATTATCCTACCGAAGCAGCATACCAGAAGCGTCTTATTTTTCAAGATGTTTTTGTGTTCTTGCATGAGTGTATTGAAACTCTCGTGGAAGAAGTTAGAGTTCTTTCCATTTTCTGTCAGAGATAGGATTGGAATTCTTGTCGATGATGAGAGGAGACTGCAGGCTCCAGCTCCACAAACAGGAATACGGGCAGAGCGTCTCCTTGATGCTCATGATGAAGCCAGGGATCTCTATTTCCTTTCTTTCTTTAAAAGGATTTAAAATTGGAATTGAATTTTTTTAGTGTCTCGTTGTTGGTAAGTTGGTCCAGCATATGAGAGGTTACATAAAAGACGGAAGAAAATCTACCCTTTTGCGTCAGTTTTGGAAGATAAAAGGTGGGTTGAGTGAGTACCTGTGCCTTTACCTGTACGTCAACGTGACCATGAGCCCTGGCGTTCCGAAGGATCAATTCTTTTTGGTCTCTTAATACTAATAAAAAAGGGCCTCTGTTATGCTGCTGCCTGCCCCTTCGAGGTGAGGGTGACAAAATGCTCTTCAATTGTGACTCTCGCTTGTCAGTACTGCAACCTCGGAAAGATGAACAACGCTTCGAATCTATCTCATGGAATAATACGCGGCTAGGAATGATACCAACGAGAATAAAAGAAGCGACCTGAGGATTTTTCTTTCTTGTATGTATGTAGGTATGCCTTCGTCCCCGTGTGTCGTGGTCTTTGAGCTGTTCTGTATTATTGCCTTGACTCGAAGTTTGTCCCTTGGCCGAGACATGCAGAGCAGAGACCAAATACGTCTTCTTGGTCGGTACTCGGTACTCTATCAGAGATGTGATAGAGGAAATCAGGGATCCGGCCCGGAGATTTTTTTCCCTTGTATATCTCGTGATTGCGTTGTTGGTTGTTGTTCTTAGTTCTTACTGTAAGATTCGTGTAAGCTCTTTTTGTATTACCTTCTCCAGGAATGGCATGAGGAGTATAAAATATATTATTCACTGTCATCAACGAATCGGACCAAATGAGGAGAGCTGAAATTTTACATAATAAGAAATTGAGGTGCAAGAGAAGGAAGAATCTAAAGATAGATTTGTCCATGAGATAACCAGGAAGAGGCCGACGGGTTCATGTTTTGTTTATGTGCAATGTGCACCTTGTGCAACTGATGAACCTGTAGTTTAAACAAAAATTAAAATATTTTTATGCTTCTTATTTATACATAGGGTTCGATCTCATAAAGGCAGTTGGCAGTGCATCTAAGTCCCGTTTGCATTGCACTATGTTCCATTCCATGCCACATGCCACTAATTGATCGTTTCGAGTAAGCGGAGCAGGACAGTCGCAATCGAGTCCTGTTCCCGTAGAGTGTAAGTCCCACCTCAGTTATTCTGACGTTGTTTTTTAAGAAATGTCCATAGCAGACAACAGATAAATAAGTATGACATAATTGTAGCGAGAAGTTTAGGAGTTATTAGGAATTCCTGACACTGACTTCAAGTTGTCTGCAGGTATTTAGCCCCAAAGTTTTGGGAAGATGAATGTTTTTGTCTGTAGTATGTGCTATATACATAGTATAACAGTGGAAGTATAACGTAGCATTGTACGATTGTCTCGTTTTGGGGCTTGCCTTATGCCTTCGTAGACTTACCGTACTATTTACCTCATCTCGCATCTCGCAGAGAGGCCCACGCAGGTAAATGCATTTGAACACTATCGTTGTTGATTTGTGGATACAATGATCAACCTATGCACTGCACAGGAGTGAGTGGGTACAACGGAAAGGTGCTTTGCCTACTACTACTAATTGTAAGTGGAGTGGAGTGACCTCAACTCCGTCCTCGAAAGAGCATGATGGGGATTACGATAGACTCAAATTTTTCACTGTTTATCTCTTCACATTGGCTTAATAATCGTGGCACAGTCCTCCTCCTCTGTGATGTAATAATGTACAGATCGGACTGGTGAGACCCTGTGCCATTTTGGGTACTTATTAGAAGAAGTTGTGCTAGGCTCAGACTCCTGGAGGGCGGCGGGTGCGTCCGGCATCAAAATGGCTACTCAATTTTGTCCTGTTCCATGAATTAAATTTAGTTACCTACATGAGAATCGCTACATGGAACATCGTACGGCGACAATTGGGCGGCGACAATTGGGCGAGCGACAGTTGGGCGGCGACAATTGGGCGGCGACAATTGGGCGGGCGACAGTTGGG